>JAFMOC010000003.1:7922500-8225000 GCA_019802505.1 Corydoras sp. C115
AAAACAAACTATATGGGGAAATTTAGAGTATTCGATTTACCTTGAAGGGGCGGGTTAGCTCAGTGGTTAGGGTGTTGGGCTATCAATCTGAAGGTTGGGGGTTCAAATCCCAGGTCCACTGAAGTTACCAGTGTGGGTCCTTGAGCAAGACCCTTAACCCTCATTGCTCCAGGGATGTTGTGATTAACCCTGTGCTCACCTTGTAAGTCGCTTTGGATAAAAGCGTCTGCTAAATGACCCAATTTAATTTAATTTAATTTAATTTTGAATCCAAGAACCTGGTGGAAACCCAGACAGACAAGGGGAGAACATGGAGATTCCACCCAATTGGGACATGTATCTGGGAGAGATGTTGTGTGGGCATACACACACACACACACATATACATATATAAATTGTCTCGAGGCACAAATCTGGGGAAGGATACAGAAAAATTTCTGCCGCTTTGAAGGTCCGAATGAGCACAGTGGCATCCATCATTCGTAAATGGAAGAAGTTTGGAACCACCAGGACTCTTACTAGAGCTGGCCGGCCGTCTAAATTGAGCGATCGGGGGAGAAGGGCCTTGGTCAAGGAGGTGACCAAGAAGCCGATGATTACTCTGAGCTCTAGCGTTCCTCCGTGGAGAGAGGAGAACCTTGCAGAGGGACAACCATCTCTGCAGCAATCCATCAATCAGGCCTGTATGACAGAGTGGCCAGGCAAAAGCCACTTAGTAAATGGCACAAGGCAGCCCGTTTGGAATTTGCCAAAAGGCACCTGAAGGACTCTCAGACCATGAGAAACAAAATTCTCTGGTCTGATGAGACAAAGATTGAACTATTTGGTGTGAATGCGAGGCGTCATGTTTGGAGGAAACCAGGCACTGCTCATCACGAGGCCAATACCATCCCTACAGTCAAGCATGGTTGTGGCAGCATCATGCTATGGGGATGTTTTTCAGCAGCAGGAACTGGCAGACTAGTCAGGATAGAGGGAAAAATGAATGCAGCAATGTACAGAGACATCCTGGATGAAAACTTGCTCCAGAGCGCTCTTGACCTCAGGTTGGGGCGACGGTTCATTTTTCAGCAGGACAGCGACCCGAAGCACACAGCCAATGATCTCAAAGGAGTGGCTTTCAGGACCACTCTGTGAATGTTCTGGAGTGACCCAGCCAGAGCCCAGACTTGAATCCGATTGAACATCTCTGGAGAGATCTGAAAATGGCTGTGCACAGACGTCTCCCATCCAACCTGATGGAGCTTCAAAGGTACTGCAAAGGAGAATGGGCAAAACTGCCTAAAGATAGGTGTGCTAAGTTTGTGGCATCATATTCAAAAAAACTTAAAGTAAGGAAAGGCTGTGAATACTTATGTAAATATGATGTCTTTGTTTTTTAATTTTAATAAATTATCAAAACTCTCAAGAAAACACTCTCGTGGTCATAATGGGGTATTTTGTGTAGAATTTTGAGGAAAGAGATTAATTTAATACAATTTGAAATAAGACTGTAACGTAACAAAATGTGGAAAAAGTGAAGCGCTGTGAATACTTTCCAGATGCACTGTATATATATATATATATATATATATATATATATATATATATATATACACACACACACACACACAATCCTTCATTGGCCCCACAATGGGGAAAAATATATATATATATATATATATATATATATATATATATATATATATATATACACACACACGTTTTATTCCAGGTTGAGTAGTATGCTTTCAAGGCACAGTTAATACCACAGTCAAAGCGTGACTGCACCTGTACACAAACCCAGGCCTATTACTGTTGAGGGTGTCCTTATAAATCAAAAAAGATACTTATTAAATGTTAAAAATTAACAAAAGTATTCGGTTTTATATGTAATTTAAGTATGTAATTTAAGATTAGCAGATAATCTGAAAGTTTGTCAGATAACTCTGAATTTTAAAATTTGAAGTTAAGTGTTTTTAATTGATGGGCTTACAATTCAGAGTGAGTGGGCACCGTTTTTTATTTAAAAACAAAAAAAAATAATTAAAAAAAAAATAAAATAAATAATGTCTGATCACAAATGTTAGCGGATGTGCATCAGGACACAAAGGACATGTGCAGAACTAAACAAATACCATAAACATTTAGTTGAATTCTATACTGAACATTTACCCTGTAATGTGTAATACTAGATTATAAGTAAATTACTTCGTTCCCTTCATCTACTTTTTGGACTTGTTTGAAAAACTGATGCTTTTGGTTCATGTTAATTTTGAAGGGTATAAAACATAATGTATATATTACCAATAATAAGTATGCTTTCAAACTTCACACAGTCCAACACACAAGGAAAAAAATGTTTAATAAACCAAACAAATAGCAGGTTTAAAAAAAAAAATCTGTTTATTGTTTAATTTTAATATTAATCCAATTACAAGAATCTATTACTGCTAACAATTGTCAATTTAACATTCAGCTGCTCCTGTGAAAATGTAATACCTCGTTTAACAACTCAACTGAGTACAAAAGAGCTTTAACTTCTCCCTTTTAATCTGATCTCCAAAACAGGGAATGCTAATAAGAAGCCCCACATAATTTTGTACGGTTTAAAAGTCTGATATTTAGCAGTAAACCCTGTTTTAGCAATGAGACATGGCTCGGCAATATAGCAACACTTTAAGCGAGGCTGAATGTGAATTCGGATTTTTTAAATTTGTGGAGGTGACCAGAATGAAACCTTCCCAAATGGTCACAGTGCAGGAGTGCATGTCCAGGGAAAGGACAGAAAAATAATAAATAAATAAAAAATAAAATAAAAAAATGAAATTGTGTGGGCATACACATGCACCCCAGCCAAAGTGCAGTTTCCCAGTGCAACATAGTCCAACATATTTACATGATGTTAATCACAGTTCTGTCCTGTAATTGTCAGAACAGCCCACAAGACCTCAGTGTGTTGCAGTGACACTTTATTTATATATATATATATATATATATATATATATATATATATACACACACATACATACTCATGTAGTGTTGAAAAATGACTAACTGCAACGAACTGTTTCAGATTTGTACTTCCACAAGATGGAGCACTTTGGTACCTTTCCTGACCATTGGAGATCAGAATCAAAATTTAAAAAAAGATAAGTATATAGAAGAACAGATGAATTATGGTCTGTAATTGTAGAACTAGAGAAAGCATCAATATGATAAGTGTAACTGATAGAATGGATATGATGTGTATTTGATACAGGTGGGCAGTGACTTGCACACAAATAAATCTCTCAACATCAAAACTGCATGTGTCACACCGCATTAAAAGTCGACTTTTTATGATGCCACACTTATGTAAAACAATATCCAACATCTAAAGATGAGTTTAAACCAAAGATGAAAAGGTGCATTACTCATATCCTGTAGGTTTGGTCACCAAGCTGGGAGTGTGTTTGCTAGTGAACATAAATACCTCAACCAAGCAGTCTGATGTTTTCCTCAATGTCTGTTTTCACACATTTTTTTTACCTTAATTAAAGATCTGGACCTTGTGAGAAGTATTCACCAGGCCAAATTTTAACACGGGCTATATGTTTAATTTCAACTCACAATGCCCCTTCCATTCATTTCAAGCCTTTCACTATACAGAATCACACTGCTCAAAAATTGGCACTTTAAGATTGACTGCCATTCTAAAATCATGATAATTTGATGTTGCCAATTTATACTTTAGTGACTTTGTTAGATATTTTCACAATATCAAGAGTGTACAAGTGGAAATGTTTACACATTAATTTAAAAGAACATTTGTAAGGATCACCCTATATATTAGGATGAAAATGTTTGCAGTGTGGTGGTTGTTTGGTAGGTTCAGAATTGACGGCAATGTAATATTTTTAAATAGATATACTGCAACTTTGACATTAGTAATATAGGAACAGGTCAAGAACAAATTGATCTTAACTTTTCCAATATAAATTGTGCACTTTGAAATTTGTGCTGATCTTTACAAAATAACAGTTCTATTAACCTTCTGGGTTGATTAATACTGCACATTATGGGGAGGGGTGTTCACTAAAACAAGCAGCAAAACAGCAAGACATTTATACCATTATACAGTATAAAGCATTATCGTATGCATCATCAGAGCAGCAGTTTATGATTTGCATATTATGCTGTAACCCAGCAGTATAATGGAGCTCTAAAGAAGTCAAGTGTTCAGATTAGTTCTGTTGCTGCAACAGTGACCTCTATTCGTTGGTGCAGTGTATTGAATGGAGCCTGTTTATATTGTGGATTACACTGTGACCAATTGTGTACAGCAGTGCACACTACTATAGAGATAAAGTATTTTAGGACTTTGATTCATCATAAAATTGAAGGCTATTAACTTAAATAGCATGTTGCCTACCAAGAAAATTAATCAAACCAAATAAAAAGAGGCTATTATATTAAAATTTTGATCATGCATTTCTAAAGATGACAAACTTTATATAATAATAAAAAAAAAAAAAAAAGGATTTAAATACTAAACTCTAAATCAGCATATCTGAAATCTGATGTTAAACACGTGTTTCCTTGTGGACAAGACTGGATTCCAACATTTTAAATTTAAACTAATAAGTCAGATCAACTTTAACAGTCATCAGGAGCCAAAATCTTAAGTGGATCCATCTGAACTATTTAAGTGGTTGTTTAAAAAGTACTGCTAAATTATTATTAAATTAATTGTTTTAACTCAAGAATATAATTACACATATTTCACAATTCTAGCAAAATGCATCAACCTTAATTTTCCAACACTATATCTGAAAGTTTGCAGCTTTCCACCTGTCAATAATTTAACATCTGCTGCTATTATTTTGATGGAACCTTTTATTTTAAACCAACTTGAGCACTACTTGAACATGAAAACTATAATAAAATTACCAGTCCTTAAAAATAATTATAATAATCACTATTAGAACTCTGAAATTTATGGCCTGAGATTAGTAGTCTGACAGTTGGCAGTGTTATGCAGCAATAAAATGTCAGAACAGGGCCTAAATGAACTTAACCAGGGTATACCATCAGTGGGTTTTCTTTACTTCCCATATAGTACAAGTGAACTACAAAACAAAACACTGCCAACCTTATTCAGTATGAAACAATAAAAAGAATAGTTTAGGGAACAAGGAACCGTATTATAAGTTGCCATTATGAAGTCCTGAGCTTTTAAATGTCTTTGAGATGTGCTAAAAAAAAATATACTGGTACCACTTTTATGATTAATTCAAAATTAATCCTAACTAAAAATAAATGCAACTCTGGCTTTGATAAAATGGCATAAAGTTGTTGAAACATCAACGAAGTGCGTGCACAAAAGAGAACTAATATCATGTCAATTTATTTTGGGCAAGAAATGTATTATTCTTTCCAATTAAAAAAAAAAAAAAAAAAAAAAAAAAAAACCTAAAGAGCCAATTACAAAAAGAAAAAAAAGGAAATATCCTGCTTGAAGTTGACACTATTTTCTCTACATGATATGCAAGGAAAACTATATCCAAACATTTAACCAGTCAGACTCGATAGTTATAGCTTAATAGTTAGTTTGATAGATATTACAATTCTGACCTAAACTCGGTCACAAGCCTTCTTTTTACCAACCAACCTCTGGTATAATTTAACTTAATTTTAACTAGCAGCTTGAGAGCAAAAGCATCGACACTGATACCCATTACATTTACTAGTTAATTGCCTGCATTTTGAAAAGACTGGAGTAATAACAATAAAGTGTGCATCATAAAAAGACGATACAAGCCTAATGTTAAATCCTGCCACACTGCAATAGTAATGGTTGCAAGTTTTTAAGAATGAAAACAGTAAGTTTAAGTTACAGAAAAAAAAAAAAAAAAAAAAAAAAAAAAAAAAGATAAATTCAACCTAACCAGTGTGAATAATCCAGGCATGTGCTATGTTTGCATTTTGATGCATTATCTTTTTCTTTAGGAAATTCCAACAGTATTATGTTTAAAGATGGTGAAATTGTGTCACACATGTGAGATCTTAAGAATTTTTTTTTTAAAGCAACCTGGGCGTGCATTCAGCAAGTTTAAAATTATAGCTTTTAAACTTGGTTATAAAACAGTCTCTGACTGTCTTTCACTTTGATGGAATGCATTTTGAAAAAAAAATATATATATATATATACACCGAATATAGCACATGCCTAGTACAAATCAATTACCAGTACTGGACAGGAGCAAGAGTAAAAATAAATTACTATGTGAATCAACTAGTTGGCATCATTACCCATGTGCCATGCAGATCACCAATACAAAAACAAATTGTCCCATTTTTATCCCTGCACATAGAAATAAAAAGCTTCAAATGTATTTCTTTACTGTGTGTGCTTGTCTGGCAGTCAGGAGGAAGGGATGTGTTTTATTACAATTTGTCAAACTTAAACAACATTAAAACTATATCCGGTTTAGAAAAGGTGATCGGTTTTATCAAGCCTTCAGGTCACTTGCTTAAAAGTAATAATCCAAATTTTGAGTACACAGAAGGCGCTCCCAAAGCCAGCAGTCCAAATATGTTGACATTCACACCTGAAGATAAACTGTGATGCATCATCTGAGAGGAAATCACTTTCGAAGGGCAGGGTCTTTGTAAAACACATAAATTGGCCGTTGAAACCCTGCATGCGAAGAAGAAATCAAATCATAATTTGTTTAGTGTATTACAATCCATTTATAAGAGAACAGAGTTTTGAAATAACAAAAAAAAATTTACATGGGAATTTATGTACAGTGGATACTAGGGAAGTGACAATTCACAATTTCTAGGATAAATTTTTTTTTTACAATTAATTTAAAGTAAGAGTGCTTCAAAATAGTCATGTTGACATTCATAAGAAAATACTAATTCTGTCCGTTTACTTAGAAATTTATGGCCTGAGATAAGTAGTATAACACTTGGCAGTGTTATGCAGCAATAAAATGTCAGAGCAGGACCTAAATGTACTAAACAACCAGGTTATACCATCAGTGGGTTTTTTTTTCTTTTCATAAAGTACAAGTGACCTACAAAACAAAACACTGCCAAGCTTACTCAGGATGAAACTATAAAATAATTATTTTGGGAGACCGAGGAACCGAGTCCTGAGCTTTTAAATGTCTTTGGGATGTGCTAGGAAAATATACTGGTACCACTCTCATAAATTTAACTCTGGCTCTGATAGAACTGCATAAAGCTGTTGAAACATTGGGGGGTGTAATTTAAGGAACATGAATATTTTTTTCTTCACTTTTGATTTTCACAAAATAACTGTATATCTTTTATTATTCAGCAAAAACCCTGCATTGTCTTTTTTTCCCCATTGTCAATATACCCTACAATACTCACCTCTGGCTGAACTGTTTGGGGTTCCGAGTAATTCATAGCTGGAGAAACCCACCTCAGATGTCAGAAAAGAGGAGAACTGTTCAGGCTTGAATTGAATGCTAGAGTAATTATTGTAGATTATATCCTGTAAAAAGTAGAATTACAAAATAAAAAAAGCACAATTATTAGATTTATATACAATTATTAGATTATCCAAAATTTACCTACATTTGTAGGCTGCACTCATCCAAAAATGTATGGACATCAAGAAAAAATAAATAAATAAAAAAATATATATTTTGAAAAAGTTCTGCCAATTCTGTTATTTGTCAGATGTTTTGTTTAATAACCGATCTTCATATTTCTACTTTTCAAATAAAGTTTGAAAAAAATGCAATAATTATTCAAATAAAAATAAATTGAAATAAATATAGAAACAAAAAGGAGTAACTATAAGTTACCAAAGACTAAATGCAAATCAGAGGAGTCAATGTATTTCTTAAAATAAAGGGGAGGGGGGGAATAAATGTATCATTCAAACAAATTTTTTTTTACAATTACACCATTGAACTAAATAAAACTAGATTTGGGTTAGATAATTGACCAAATAGGCGGCACGGTGGCTTAGTGGTTAGCACGTTCGCCTCTCAGCACTAGGGATTCCTGGTTCGAATCCCCATCTGGGTGGAGTTACCATGTTCTCCCCGTGTCCGCATGGGTTTCCTCTGGGTTCTCCGGTTTCCTCCCACAGTCCAAAAACATGGAACAAGTCAATTAAGTTCTCCAAATTGCCCCATGTAGAGTGTGTATGCGTGCGTGTCTGTGTGTGCCCAGCGATAGATTGGCGCCCTGTGCTGGGTGTATCTGCCCAGCACCCAAAACGTTCTCCCCTGGATGGGCATGGGGAACCCCACCATGACCCTAATAATAGGATAAAGCAGAAGATAATTAATGAATAATTGACAAAATATTAATGAATAATATGACAAATAAGCCCAATAAATAAATAAATAAATAAATAAATAATAAACTGGCTACCTAATGCAGAAACTACTGAAAGTTGATGATGGACAGTTTAAAAAAAAGTTTGATACAGGATTAAGACTGAATGTAATAAAAACTGGGAAAACAAACACAGGTTTAAATGTGCCAGTACCGTGAGTTTTTTTCTCTTGCTATAGGAACTCCATGGCTGTGGTTCTAAGATAAAGAGGCCTCCAGGTCGAAGATGGCGATATACACGGTGGAAAAGGCGCTTTAGGCCAACATCACCCCAGTTCAGATGCACCCACTTAGTAACACTAAGACAAAGAATCACATCAAACTCTTCACGTTGTGACATCAAAAGTGCATCACTGTCCAACACGTAGTTTGCCTGAAGAAAGGAAAGAGAAATGAGCACTGTAAGCACATTTTACTCATCTGCACACATCCCATGATTCAAACATCTGGTTTAATAGCACCATTACTCTGTGATTTAAGGGGAAGTGTGATAAGCTTGCTTCAGTAAACATCCCTTCAGTAAAATTTCCCTCAGGTAAGTCAGGAGTTCTTATAAACATTAAACAGTGGTTTCATTCATTTCAGTTTAAAATAATTTTTATTAAAGCCGACATCACACACAAAAAATTAAAAAATAAATAAAAATTAATAAATTAAAAATATATATATATTAAAAAAAAAACATTTGGTGTAGGTTTCAGAAAAACTTGTGGCAGCATTCAACTCACAGTGAGTCATCATAATTACAGGATGCTCATTAGAATACAATTTACATAAAACAGATTCAGAAATGACTTAATAAAGCATATGCTTTAAATAAACAAATAGTTTATCACTAGTGTTGCATAAAATTTGGGTAAAGATTTAACTTTGTCAACTGTGACATTCTAAAGCCTAGTTTTTTCAGTTACATTGTTCAAAATCCAAATTTTGTAGCTGGCTATAAAAGGTAAATCACTGAGTCCAATTTATTAATTCCACTTACTGTACAAATGCACTTTTTGTTGAATATTGTGTTACATTTACATTGGTCTTTGTCAGGACACAGAGCAGGTATAACTGGCATTGTGGGGTGTTGATAGTGTGTTGTATTGGTGTACATAGTTCAGACACAGCAAAGGAGTTTTTAAATACTTGTGTGCCACAACTAACCTAAAAATAATCCAACAACCAAAAATGTTTTGCCATCAGCATCCTGTAAGGACTGATGAAGGGATAAGTAGATGACTAATAAAAATGTGCAAAAGAAGTTCCTGCCTTTGACTTTATAAATAATAAATTAGATGCATCCATTAAAGTACACAACAGAAAAACATTTAAAGATTTAAAACTCACAGCACTGCTGAGTCTAATCAAGTTGTACCAGTGCAACATACAGCAACACCACCACAGTGTTACTGCAGTGCTCAAAATCATTTACCACTCTAACACCTAGCCTTTTGTGGTCCTATAGAGATCCAGACCATCGGAAATTTAAGGTGAACTTATGCAGAGAAACAGACTGCCAACCATTTGCAATTTCAAACCTGCAAAAAGAATTTTTATATTAAGTGTAAATATGTATAAAAACAAGGTGGTTTATCCAAAAGTGACTAGTATGCCACCTTATACTTTCTGAATGACACGGCACAAGTGGTTTTAGTTTAGTTTTTAGGTTTGTGTTTAGTCCAAGCATCGAGCCATGCATTCTGGACAACTATAGACCTCCAATGTTATTGAAACCGTTTAAAGATTGTAATTAAAATGCCAGTCATTTAAGTTAAAATTAAGTTCATTTAACACCAAAATTCCAGTGTTCATAAGAGACCATAAAAAGATTTAGTGCATTCAAATTCTAGGAAGTAAGATAGTTTAAAAAGAGGAACATGCAAATTCAAAACTTGAGTCATGATAAGTAATAGGAATAGCAGATTTTAAAATTATAACATTAAAGGTCAGTTAAGAAATTAAAAAGATGTCCAGCCTGCCCAGACACAGGAAGCACTAGAAGCACTTCACTTGGAAGAGGAAGCAGACGGATTTCGAACCAGCCAGACTAAATTAAGATCACATCAGTTCAGAGAAACAACTTGTAATATCCAGACCGTGATGGACAGAACATAAGTGAATCAATATTAAGAGCTCACTTAACATTTTAAGGCATCCTCCTGAAAGTCCACAAATTAAGTAAATTAAATTCTAAGAGTTAAGAACACACACACATGCATTATATATATATATAAGGGGTGCAGAAAAAAAAAATAATTCGCAATCCAGGCGATTCGGATTCAAAATGTCCAAGAATACATCTTTTTTAAAACACTATTTCCTTAAACTATTTTTCATTATTATGCTTGGACAGTCAGTCAGCTTATTTAGCAATGACCTTTCGTGGTCTACCCTCCTTGTGAAGGGAGTTGGTGATTGTCTTCTGGAAAACTGTTAAGTCAGCAGTCTTCCCAATAATTGTAAAGCTTACTGAACCGGACTGTGTAGATTAACGGATTTGTGTGACACCACAAGTCTTATTTTAAATCACTATTTAATGTAACATATAATTTACACTGCCACTTCACTTTTATTTTGTATTTTTGGTACTTTTAGTTTAATTTTACTGTGTTTATTGCTAATTCTTTATTCTACTTCCGTACAGTAGAATAGGAATATAGTCTACAATTGAAGAACTTAAAAAATATAAATAAGATAAACGAAAGAAATATAAAATAAAGAATAAGTGAAAAAAAAACAAGTTGTTACGTTAAAACAAAAAAGAGACTGAACAGTGAGTACAAAGAAGGAAATCAAAGAACTAAAGTTAATATGCAGTTTTTGTAATGCAAAAAAACATGAATGGACTAAACTCTTACCGCAACGAAGTTAACATTGGCCGGAAAATTCCCAGGAGGAAGTGTTTGTGTATCAGGAAGTGGAGGAGCAGCAATGGGTCCTCTGGAGATGCGGAGGGAAACTGGGAACAAGCAGCTCTCAGAATCCTCAAAGCCTTTAGAGTCCATTTTCTTTTCTGCAATACTCTCCTCCGCCACCTGTTGGTGCTCTGAACTGTCTTCTTTACCGTTTTCAGGTTCCTTTATTTGAGTGTCTGTTGCCTTTTCCTTTTCCTCACTCCCCAAATTGATTTCTTTATCCTTCTCAGTTTTAATTTCACATTCATCTGTTTGGGTCTCTGTAATTTTGTCCTTTGGCTCTTCATTGCCAGTTTTGTCCTCCTCCAAGTCTCTGCCTTTCTTTTTAACCTCTCTTGCTTGGAGTATGTGCATTTCAGAAAGATAATGACGGATGTTTTGCTTAGCAGCATGAATAAGTGCTCGGTCAATATCCATACCCACCATGCGCACAGGTCGCCAGTTCTTAGCAATAGTCAGGGTTAGGTGACCAGTATTACAGCCCAAGTCTAAGACTTCTTTTCCCTTAAACCATTCAGGTCGGAAAACACGGAGTCTGACATCTTCACAAGCACCAGGGTTCCTGTAGCCATAGTACTGGTTGTAGTTTCCATATTGAAACTTTTTCTTCTGCTGCTTTGGTGTGTGCTGATTAAAGTTTTTCTGGTTGTTCGGTTGACTTCCTTTTTGGTAGTTGCATTTTTGTTGCCCTCTGTGAACAGAAGGATGTGTGGATTCAAGTGCAGAGCTTGAACATGTGGTTGTGTTTTTCTCCAAGTGCGAGGCAGGTGGATTCTCCGACTTACTGTTGCTGCGTTTACGCTTGCGCTGCCGGTGTGACGTCTGAGCCACAATTGTGTGCATGTTTAATACATCTACCTGGTCTTTCACCTTCTGGACTTCTTGTTTGGACATGAGGTTGGCCTCTGACCCATCCTTTAGTGATGCAGTAGAACCCTGGCAGTCCTCCTTACCGTTTGATGTTATGTCACATGATACCAAATTGCTCTCTGTTTGTGGTGCTTTACATAGTTTCAGGCTTCCGGGTTCTGCTTGGTTAAGCTGGGTCAATTCTTTGCCCACTTTGTCTTCTCCTACAGCTTCTATACCTTCTGTTACAACTGCTCTTGCACTACATGCTGGCCCATGATGCCTATTCCGATGTCTCCTTCTGCCCCCACCACTTTTGAAAGGAGTAAAAACTATGCTCGTTTCTCCAGTGCAGCTATTTAGGTTTAGTGGGTCAGTAATGTCCCTTGGGATCAAGATCTCTACTGGATCTCTGCCTTTGGATGGCAAAGGCGAAGATTTTGGAGTCTCTGCATTGAGCGCCCGGTTCACCTCTTCATCCATTAGGCTGTTGAGGTTCAGTGGGTCAAAAATGTTACCACCCATTAAGAAGTTAGTGGGCAGAACACACTCGCTCTCGGAATTGGCTCTTCGACGACGCTTCCCAAAAATTGGGCTTTTAAAACCACTGCTCGTTGTACTGCGCCGTTTGTTCAGTCTCTGCTGATGAGGTTTATAAGGCTGGATGCCATTTTGGTTCTGGATAAAAGAGTCTGCTGCAGCTACATCACCACAGTTGTCAGAAGTCTTTTCATTTTGTGCTTTAGTTTCTTGATTAGCAAAGTTAGAAGTGTTTTGAATGCCGTCATTTGAAGTTTCAGTGTTCTGGTGTAGTACTGAAGCATCCACTGGCTGCTCTCTGAGTAAAACAGTCTCTTTTTCAACAGACATTTCGATCATGTTCCAATCAGAGCAGTATTTCCAGTATTTACTTGAAGATTACACATTGATCTGAAATATTCAGAAATAAACAAGAGGTTAATATATACACACACAAATCTCTAAACATTGAATGTTAAATAAACCCAAATATTACCGCAAAAAACACTAGTTTTAAAAGTAATTTAGTGAGGCAAACAAATATTGACAGTTTGAAAAGAAAGTTTCTTTACATAATTAGTGAATCATCTATAATACTGACAAGTGTGCTCAGTTGAAGAAATGTAAATCATGTTACTGCCACAAATAAACCAAAGCCCTGGTGCTGGAAAAATATTCTATGGCCTACACAGGCTATCCAGATCCTAAATTCTATGTTGCACAATGTTGTTTGAGGAAAGGTCTCATTTCAGTATGTACTTGTAGCCTCTTAAATTTAAAAACCCTATTTAACACATTAAAAAATTTATGTTGACCAATTATTAAAAATTAGTTTCATAACTAAGTCAAATTACAACAAATTACAAAATAATTAAGTCAAGTTAAAACTAATAGTGGTACATTTAAAACCTTTCTGAAATCAGCATCCAGGTGAACATTTTACATTTCTGACCATCATGTTCACAAGCATCAAATATGTTTCAATTAGACAATTACAACAAGCATCATTTAATGATTTAATTCAAATAATACTAATAAAGATGATTCTTCATTGCTAGAGTGACTTGTCAACAACTAAATAAAAACTTTATACTTTTAGCCAATGCAGACTAATTAATTTTCTACTACATTGCATATCGGACAGCAAAGATCATCAGATGCACATAACATGGCCAATAAAAAGAAAATATTAATAAATAAAAAGACATCCAGACTATTTTTCTGCTCTGCTGATGAGTGTAAAGGGGCATGACAAGGTAAATAACAAATTCCAATCTTATAATTCTGAGTTAGATAGTTAGACAGAAGAGATATTTTATTTGATTTATATTAGCAAACCACTAAAGTGAAATTCAAGGCAAATTCAGACAATAACTTCTGATAACATTGAATTTTACTATCAAGTACAGAATAACAAAGCAAAGGTTAACGATATCGTCCTTCTGCAAGAAGACGCTATATCTTGTAACCTGTGGAAATTGGCAAGGGTCGTTGAAGTGTATCCAGGAAGAGATGGTAGAGTGAGAAAGGTGAAGTTGTGCATCAGCGATTCCAACCTGGATAAGAAGGGAAGGCGTGTTTCCAAACCAATTTATTATGAGAGGCCTATCCATAAGACGGTGACATTACTAGAAGCAGAGTGAAGACCATCATCTTCATCTTCACTTTACAGTTGTAAATTCATATAAACTCATGACCAAGCCAGTATTGTAAAATAATCTGCTTGGTATAATTTCATTTCATGATTTAAAATCATAGATTTTGGTGGGAGTGTAACTGTCTACTTGAGCAGTTTATATTCTAATTGGTTTAAAGTTTGTAAAATTGTATAATAGTGTATTTTATAACGTCTGTTCTTTTAAGAACATTCACATTAATTTCCATGGTTACACTGCTAATTACCGCGGTTACCATGTTACAAAGGTTCCAACGTTAGCATTAAGGGTTATTCGGAAGCTGGAGAGCAACAAGTCGCAACGTGATAATAGCTCTCTTCGATATTTCATGCAGCCAATGAGGATTGTGTTCTGTTAGTATACCAATTATGTTTGCGTAAAGTTTATTACTTTATTATTATCTTTTCTAGCATTAGAGTGAATTGATATGTAATTACAGTTCTAAATCAAGATGTAAATTCATGTGGTAAAACCAACAAAGGATCATTCTTAAGATTAATAGTTTACAATGTGGAAATCGCTCATTGTATATTTGTTTATTTGATTTATGTTACAGTTCTTACGGTTGGGTATAAAGTTATGAACAAAGTTAAGGTGCAAACTCAAGAAAAACCTAATCAGTATTAGCAAGAATATTTGTGCTGTCGACTTTAATCTGAGGGAGCTACACTACTACAATCACAAGTAACAGTTTTGGGAACAATTAAATCAGTACATCAGTTACATCAGTTTAAACACAAATCTAAAAAAAAAAGTAACATAAAAACCTGAGCAAATAAGCATAATAATGCTGACAATGAAACTAAGCAAAAGTACCATTGACACATAAGACTACCTAAAGGTTAATAATGGCTGGTTTGTTAACCTATGATGAAGAGGCCTTTAAAAAAAACCTAGCTAAACAAATTAAACTGAAATATTAAATTGGACCAAAATACTTCAGACGTGTGACACCACACACACAACTTAGCATCATATGTTAAAAAAGGACACTGAATACTTGAATGCAATCTACAAATTTCTTTAAAAGAAAAACGTTTAGTTTACGTTACCCGAGTGACTCCACCCCAAAAGACGTCCAGTACACGGAATCCCCGCCTCCTCATGAATAATTCATGCATCCAAGCACAAGTCGACGTTGAGAAAGGCAGATAATAAATCAACCTGATTGGAATTTGTTCTGGTTTGCCTTTAAAGGTGGTGCGAATCACTCATACCTGTCTCCTGCTACTCTTTCTACGGCAGATGCAAAAAGGAGTCAGCTTGTCAGCCTAGCAACTGGTCAGCGATGGAAACGTTAGTACTGAGAAAACGTCAGTGAGTTACGTTAGCCACGTTGCTAGCAGAGTTAGCTAACGTCATATTAAATAACCAAAACAATTCAGCTGACACACCCCTCCAAAGGTTACAGCAGAACTAACTATACAATTATGTTATTGATGGAACTGTATGGAAGGTGTTAATAGGTATAATAATTCCACTGCCCACATTATTATTATTTTAAACCTCCTCGCGAACCTACAAGAGATAACTTTCTACAGAACTGCAGACTCTCGCTTTGCCAAAAGACGGGGTTTCTCTGCTTTATATAGCCCCCCGGAATCCGCATGGTTTGACGAGCAGCCAAATCAATCAATTGGAGATCGAGTTAAATCGTATGTACCAATCAGGCGTCTTCATGGGTGGGTCTACACTACATTTTGTTTTATTCTAGTCTAAATAAACGCCTGGATGAAACGCGCTTATTAGTTATTAGAATGTGGATAAAGTCGCGTAAAATAAAAAAGGTATGTTGTAGTCTCTTTTAAATCCGAAGCATTGCCATCATGATGTGAATCGGTTTCAAAATATATAAGAAGTCTGTTTTTTTAGATTGTTCACGCTTACTGACAGGCAATGAAAAGCCCAACACTTGAAAGACATAAAGTAGGTAAACAAATGCATTTTATGAAATATTATGATAAGTTCTATCTATAATGACTTCCTCCCCTGGTGTACCATAACACGTTTATACATACTGTCTGGCTTATACTCGACAAAAAGTAAATATATAAAAATAAATTGATCGAGTAACCCAGGCATGCGGTACTTGGCATAGACCCAAAGACTTCTGGGAAATGTAGTGTTTCTTTTTTGCGCGCGTATTATGTTTTTCAATGCCTTTAGATTTTCTAACTTGCATATTATAACAATCCTAAAAATAATAGTAATAGTGCTACTTCGTGGGTAAAGGTATATAACGTTCATGAAAATCTAAGCACAGAGTGGAAAAAAACTTTACGCGTATTTCACTTTTTTATGATAAAGCTATTTAGGTAATGTCAGACTGTATAGTACACTTTGTTAATGCCATGGCATTCTTAATAAATATCATAGATTTGTTATTGTTCAAGTGATATTATGTTCAATTTGATGTGTTTATTTACGCACATGAACATATGTCTATGATATCCTCTATTTAGTACTGTATAGCTCACTTTATATAATATATAATAACATTTACATTACATTTACATTTAGTCATTTAGCAGACGCTTTTATCCAAAGCGACTTACAAATGAGAACACCACAAGTCAGAAGCCATGGAGAAAACCAACTATACTGTAAATTCATCAAACCTTATTGTTATTCGAAGCTGCGCAGAGGTATTTGTTAAAGAGATGCGTCTTAAGTAGTTTCTTAAAACTGTTTAGTGATTCTGCCTTACGGACAGAGTTGGGAAGATCGTTCCACCATTTTGCAGTGGTGAACGCCACAGAATGAGAATTAGCTCCTCGGTGAGGTGGAATCGCCAGGCGGCAATCATCACTGGAGCGAAGTGAACGAGTCGGAGTGTATTTTGAAAAGATAGAGTGAAGGTAAGAGGGGGAAGATCCAGAAATGGTTCTGTATGCCAGAGTCAGTGACTTGTACTGAATGCGAGCAGCTACAGGAAGCCAATGGAGGGAAGTGAGTAATGGAGTGACATGAGTTCGCTTGGGCTGGTTAAACACGAGTCGGGCTGCAGAGTATTGAATCAGTTGAAGAGGTCTGATTGTGGAAGCTGGGATACCGGCAAGTAGCGCATTACAATAATGAAGCCGGGATAAGACTAGGGCTTGAACAAGCAGTTGGGTAGCATGTTCAGTCAAAAAGGGTCTGATCTTCCTTATGGTGTAAAGAAGGAATCTACAAGAACGGGCGGTTTTGATAACATGATCAGAGAGTTTAAGGTGGGAGTCTATTGTGAACCCAAGATTCCGGACCGAATCGGATGGGGAGATTGTGGAGCCCTCAATTTGGAAGGTCAGGTTGTGATGGATTGAGGGTTTAGCTGGGATAATGAGAAGCTCTGTTTTTTGTAAGTTTAATTTGAGATGACGGGCCTTCATCCAGACAGATATGTCGGTGAGGCACGCAGATACCCGATTTGAGATGGTGGTGTCGTCAGGGGCAAAAGACAGATGAAGTTGAGTGTCATCAGCATAGCAGTGGTAAGAGAAACCATGCGCCTGGATGACTGTGCTCAGTGATGTCATGTAAAGTGAGAAGAGGAGAGGACCAAGTACAGAGCCCTGAGGCACACCAGTGCGTACTTGGTAAGAGAGATCTCCCCATTCCATGACACTTTGAAGGTCCTTCCTGTGAGATAGGATCGAAACCATTCAAGTGTCGTGCAAGAAAAGCCTAATTCAGCTAGCGTGGACAGTAGAATCTGATGATTTACTGTATCAAAAGCTGCAGAAAGGTCTTACAAAATGAGGACAGATGATTGAGATTTGGCTTTGGCAGATTTAAGTGAGTCAATTACAGAGAGCAATGCTGTCTCCGTGGAGTGACCACATCTAAAACCGGATTGATTGGGATCAAGGAGATTATTCTGATTAAGAAATTTGGAGACCTGTGTGGATACCACCCGTTCAAGTGTTTTAGACAGGAAAGGTAAAAGAGAAACAGGTATGTAGCTCTCGACCAGATTTGGGTTGAGCGTAGGTTTTTTGAGTAGGGGTTTGACTATGGCCTGTTTAAAACAATTTGGAAAAGTCCCTGACGTGATAGAGGAGTTAATGTGTGTGAGAGCATTTACTGGTGTGATGGAGGAGGCAATGGATTGAAGAAGGTGGGATGGGATGGAATCAAGGGGGCAAGTAGTTGGGTTACTGGCCAGAAGAATTTTGCAGATGTCAGATTCTGTGACAGGGGATAAGGAGGAGAGGGTTGGATGGCTGGATGTGTGAGATGTAGTGTTGTGGAAATGGTGAGTATGAAAAAGTTTGCTGATGCCCTCAATTTTTTCTGTGAAAAAAGTTGCAAAGACATCAGCTGACAGAGAAGTGTTAGGAGGGGGAGACGGAGGAGTTAGTAGGGAGTTGAAAGTACTGAATAAGGTGCGGGCATCTGAGATGCATGTTACCTTGGACTGGAAGAACAAGGATTTAGCAGCAGTTACATCCTTGGAGAAGGTGGCAAGTGAGGACTGGTATGTTTCTAAGTCTGAAGACAGACCAGACTTACGCCACTTTCTTTCGGCGGAACGAAGAGAAGTACGTTGCTTCCGAAGCGTCTCCGTGAGCCAGGGACTGGACGGGGAACTATGTGTTTTCCTGGTATATAATAACATACTATATATATATATATATATATATATATATATATATATATATATATATATATATATATATATATATATAGTATGTATATATATATATATATATTTTTTTTATATATATATATATATATATATATATATATATATATATATATATATATATATATATATATATACACACAGTATATGTATTAATAATTACTGTATACACCTATTAACATAATATATACTGTATATATTATATATTATTGTTTATTAGTGGTTAGCATGTTCGCCTCTCAGTGCTGTGGGTTCCAGGTCCGAATACCAATGTTTCCATGTTCTCCCTGTGTCTGTGTAGGTTTCCTCCGGGTTTCCGGTTTCCTCTCACAATCACAATAAATGGATTTATTTATTTATCTGCCCAGCGTCCAAAACGTATATATATATCTTTAATATATAAAGATAATTAAGGAAATAATTATTCACTTCAGTATTCACTGCACCTTATGCAAATAATATTATATATTGCACTTCTGGTTGGATGCTAACTTCATTTCATTGGCTCTGTACTTTTACTCCGCTCAGTGACAGTAAAGTTGTATCTAATCTCAGTCTTTTTTATCAGTACAATGGCATGTAGGTGCACTGGCTAAGTGCTTACTGTTCGTACCTTACTGAAAAAAATACCTAGTCTTGAAATATGGCCAGAGCCAGGAAGATCTTTTTCGACTTGGGTCTGATCTTCGACTGTCCAATTTAATATGAATATGCTTTGATCTAAACCATTCCAGATTCAACTGTATATTTTAGGTCGTTGTCCTGCTGGAATGTGAACCTCCCCAGTCTTAAGTCTTTTGCAGCCTCTAACTGGTTTCCCTTCAGGATCTAGTCCTGTATTAAGCTCCATCCATCTCCATGTGCTGCTGTGGAAAAGCATTTCCACTACATGATGCTGCCATTACCATGTTTCACGGTGGAACAGTTTATTCACGTGATGTGTAGGGCTGTGTTCCCTACACGGTTTGTGGTAAACTGCAAATAGGAACTTTTATGGCTTGATTTTCAAAATGTCTTATCTAAATAAAATAAAAATTTTATTTGTTACATGCACAGTACAACTTGCTGTGAATAGTTTTGAATGACAGTTCATTATCACAAGTTGCTAATTAAAGTTTAAGAGTTATTGCTACTACTCCATTAAGGCCAAATATGAGGAGTGCACGACTAGTAGTTGACCTGTGGACAGGTTTTCACCTGAGCTGTGGATCTTCTCAGCTCTGGGCATCTGGGCTGCTTCTCTAACTATAGCCCTTCCTGTCTGAGCTGTCAGATTAGGTGTATGGTCATGTCTTGGTGAGACTTGTTCTGTATTTTGTTCAGGTTGTATCCTAAAACTAAATTGACTTTTTTTGTCTAGTTTTGCTCATCCACCATAAATCGGGACAATATACATCATAATATCGACTCATTTCCAACATGGGCCTTTAGATGCTGCATCAGCCCATAAACATGTGAGCCATTTAACTAAATTCAGAAGTGAGAGTGAGGGGCAGAGGAAGTGCTACTGAGGCTCTGTAGATCATTGGTTCTTTGTAAACCACAAACTTTAATGTTCCCTTTCAATCTCTTCAAGCTAAAATACATAAATAATCATCTAAATAATCTATAATTAAATCAACAATTAACTAATTATTAAATAATTTAAAATGAATTGCATGCAAGATTGTTATAGTTTCTGAACTAAAAAAATATTATATGTTTTTCAAAATATGAAACGGTATGCAAAGAGATAATGGCCCCTTTTTATGAAGTTTAATTTAATAGTATGTAGAAATATATAAATGCTGCTTTTCTTTAGCACTGTCAGGTCTTGTTGAGTGGAGTGTTTGCTGGAAGCTCAGTAGGTATACAGTGACCCACAGGTGGTGTTAAGGTGGAGTCACTTTATTGCTCTGTTATTGCTGGTCTGAAGGGACGGATCACTGGATGGAAAAGTGATCTCACTATGAAAACCAAAATTATGGAGTGAAATGTTTTGTAAAGATCTGCTTATTCAAAAAGTCTTGTTTAATTTGTGATCATTATCTTGGGGAATGTGGTAACTCTGTAGTTAGGTTGTTGGGCCATCAATTTGAAGGTCGAGGGTTCAAATTCCATGTTCAATGAAGTTACAAATGTTGGCCTTTACCCTTCCCCCTCAACCCTCATTGCTTTCAAGTGGCTGTCCCTGTGTTCTGACCCTGACTGATTATCAAAGATAGGTATGTGTTTTCACCTGACGCAGACGGTTCTGAATCAGGAAAGGAAGGATCGTTTTCAATTGGAAAAATAATCTCTTTCCTCAAACCAGAATTGCAGAGTGAGACATTTTTTAAACCAAACAAAGTATTTCACTTCAGATTGTAACTAAGTATCATGATTCATTTAATTTTAAACTCTAGTCTAAAGGTAAGTATGTTTTAACCTAAAAAGACCTTAAAAATGAACAGACAAAAATGATATCTTCCCTATGAAAACCAAAATAACATTTTTTTAAAAAAAGCAAGCCATTACTGTTCAGGATACATCTATCAATGTGTTTCACAGTGAAATGGATAAGGTAGTTTAAAAGAAATGAGCAGCATTAATTTAGAGTTCAGCGGTCTTTTGGCATGTGGAAATTTGCCACATAGTGAGAACAGTCCATGATGAGGGAGGGAGGGGTCTCCGTAAATGTTTTGCGCTCTGTTCAGACTAGTTGACTTTTGACTAGTTGAAGTCCGATTGTATTGGGAAAGTATGTGTTTCACCTGGGCAGACTCCTGGGAGGTTCCGAACCACTGAGCTGCACAGTTGGCACTATCTGATCCCCTTCATCCTCCTGCGAAGACTGCAGCAACCAACAATGCTGTTCTGACAATGTGGGAAGGAGAATGACTGTGTAGCAAAGGGTTCCAGGTAGTCCCCCTCTTATTCAAAAGCAGAAAGGTCTAGACATGGGACCTCCTGCTCATCCTCCTCCATCAGATGTAGTATCTGACTTTGTCGTGTCTGGTAATGATGACAATGGTGGCAGCCAGGCACACAAAGTCTTAACAGTGTCTGGTTTACAAGTTCTCACCCTGAAAAGGCCTACTCACATTAAAATATATGCATAAAAAAAAAATCCTTTCAGAAGCATCAAGATTATACACAAAAACAAATGTTAAAACCAATACAGTTCCTGCGCTGTTGTTCCTCAATACGCAAACTCTGCATATTTTCCATGTGTAACATGGAATGTGTACGTTATTCCCGGTAGATGGAGCCAAAACTGCATAGTAAACTTTTACCCACTCTTGTATTTCCCCATGTCTTTAACACATAACAAGATCTTGTTTATTTATATTATTATTTAATATTATTTACATTTAATAATATAAATATTATTAATATAAAAATATTTTTAAAGTAAATAATATGGGCTATTTGCAAAAGAGTATACTAATATTAGACATAAATTTAATCAGGTGTACGATGTTCAGACTTTTTTCAAAGATCAGTATTAGTGTTCTAAAACAGAAACTGTAGTAAGTAATGAGAAAAAGGGTTTTCCTTATTTGAAACCAGTGTTCCTAAGAATAACTAAAATTGTTTCTTCACAATTGCACCTTTATTTGTAATATGTAAAAAAATTCATTGCACAACTGAAACAGAAAATTGCAGAACTGAAACTGAAAATTGCAGAACGTATGCTCATGTGCGATAAATGCATGCATCATTTTACAGTTCAGGTTTTCGCGTTTACTTTTTCATATTTATTTATTTTCTTATAACTTTGTGCAACAGCAGTAAAGCAGTAAACCAATCAGCATGTCATGGATTGTTATTTTAAGTGGTGCAGCTACCTGAAATCAATGCGCTGGTCCATGAGGTTCTCAATTTTACTGCAAATTGAGAACACACAGTATAGTGTAGACTATATATTTGCATTCTCCGTACAAATGCAGTGAAATTTAATAGCTTTCAGTTCTATTCAGTTCCATTCAGTGGCGTTGGACACACACATGTATTGATTAACCACCAAAATCGCAATGAACCACTGTCTGTCTAGGTTGTTTTTAGTCAGTGGTTTTTTGCCTAATTATAAGACAACCACGACCATCACGGATGATATATACACAAGCAGCTTTGCCTGGTAGTGGAAGGCATAAAAAGAGAATGTTGGTGGGGTGTAAGATAGCAATGAGCATGGTGACGTGCCCTGCGCAGGTTGTAAGATGGGGTCCTTGGAGTTCTTCCCTGCAAATGTTAATGCAGAAAGTGATGAAAGAGATGCTTGTGTTCACCATTGTCATGATGGGAAATCGGGAAATCCATCAGTGTTGGCTGACTGTTGTTTGTCCCTAATTGATTTGTACCCCTAAAACTTTCAAAAAAGCTGCAAAGACCATACTTGAAAATGTCTTTGTTTTTTTGTGAATGAATTATAGCTGCAGTATTTTAAAAACTATTATTTATTTTATTTACTGATAGGGTGTTATTTGTCACAATATGATTAGTGTTCTTAATTGCACTTACAAGCTTAATTAGCCAGTCACTTAAAATCAATTCATTAATGATTGATTATTAAATCTTAAATACTTTTTACAAAAATATTTTCTACAAATTATAATCTAAAAAAGCGTACAATACGCTATTTGCTTCAACAAACAGTATATCTTTCCTGAAACTCCTTTTAATGAAATATAAAGTGCATTAAAAGTTAAATGTATTATTATTATTATTATTATTATTATTATTATTATTATTCATTCATTCATTATCTCCCGCTTCATCCTCTATTAGGGTCACGGTGGGGTTCCCCATGCCCATCCAGGGGAGAACATCTCGGGTGCTGAGCAGATACACCCAGGACAGGGCGCCAATCCATCGCTGGGTACACACTCACACACTCAAACACACTCTATATGGGGCAATTTAGAGAACTCAATTAACTTGATCCATGTTTTTGGACTGTGGGAGGAAACCGGAGAACCCGGAGGAAACCCACGCGGACACGGGGAGAACATGGAAACTCCACCCAGATGGGGATTCGAACCGGGAATCCCTAGCGCTGAGAGGCAAACGTGCTAACCACTAAGCCACCGTGCCGCCCATTATTATTATTATTATTATTATTATTATTAATAATAATAATAATAATAATAATAATAATAATAATAATAATAATAATAATAATAATAATATTGTTAATATTGATAACTTATTTACTTTAAGAATCTGAAAGAAACATGTCCAGGAGTACTGTTAAATTTCCATCCATCCATACTTCCATCCATTTTCTTTCACTTAATCCTCCTGGTCAAGGAGGGGTTCCCCATGCTTATTCCCAGGGGGATTATGTTTCAGGTGCTGGGTAGGTACACCCAGGACAGGGCGTCAATCTTTCGCTGGGCACACTCATTCACACAGACAGCCTTACACAATCACACACTATATGGGTCAAATTGTATCATTCAATTTACCTTGATCCATGTTTTTGGACTGTAGAAGGAAACCAGAGAACCCAGAGTAAACCTACACAGACACGGGAAGAACATGGAAACTTCACCCAGATTGGGATGATTGGAAACTATTGTGTATTAGAAAACTTTTCTGCATGTTCCTATTAATCATATCAAGACAAACTAATCTGCTGTCATCAAATTTCATGTAGTTATAACCAGCTTCATCAGCTATAATCAAATGAATAAAATAAAATAAAAATGTTAGCATCAGCAAGAATTAGCAGGAAACAGATTAATTGATTGGACATATAAGGTAAGGGTTAAAAAAAACATAATCTAGATGAGGAATGTTTAATGTTCTTTTCTGTATTTGCGACAAATGATCCTGTACCAGGGAAGACACCATAGACTAAATAATATGTGGTTACACTCATGGAAGTAATTGGACCCTTTGGACACTCTGTACGCCTGAATAAAAATAGGTGTTTAAAATATGTTCCATTGCAGGTGATCAAAGATGTATAGTTAAGTGAAGTGCATATATTAACTTTGTTGTTTGTGATTAATAAATTGTGATGATTACCTGTTTTGCATAATTTTTAAAAGTAAGCATGTATTTCTCATGTATACTAATAAAACATTCATTAGTAGAGAACTGCAGTGGAGTCAATATTATTAGAGAACACTGTAAGCTGAACTACCAAATGTAGAGAAACAGATGGACTAAAATCAGTAATTTCATCTCATTATCTTCTACTTAAACCTCTATTAGGGTGGCGAGGGAGTTCCCTATGACCTTCCAGGGGAGAATGTTTCAAGCGCTGGGCAGATACACCCAGGACAGAGCACTCACACAGACACACGCATACAAAATGGACAATTTAGAACAGCTAATTCAGCTTGAATTCTTGTTTTTGGACTGTTGGAGGAAACCATAGAACCCAAACTGGAGAAATATAGACAAGTGGAGAACATGGAAACTCCACCCAGATCGTGATTCGAACCTGGATCCTCAGCGCTGAGAGGCGGATCCGCACCACCATGCTGCGCACAGTCAGTAATACTAAACTGTAATTAATATGGTAAGTGAAAATGATGAAATGGACAATAATAATAATAATAATAATAATAATAATAATAATAATAATAATAATAATAGGTTTTCTGGTTTCCTTCCACTGTCCAAAAACATGGCTCTAAGGTAAAGTGAATGCCCTAAATTGTACCTTAGTGTGTGTTTGTGTGTTGTGTGAGTGAGTGTGCTCAGCGATAGATTGGGCCCTGTCCTGGGTGTATCTGCCCAGCGCCCAAACATTCTCTCTTAGATGGGCATGGAGAACACCACCCCCTTCTGCATCCCTAGTACAGAATTAACCGGAATGTAATAAATGAATGAAAATCTGTTTTTGGTACTATAATACAGGTATGTCAGACAGTTATACCAAGCTATCCAGAGGTGACGTACAAAAACACTTAATTTGTCTGTTTTAGTGAAATGACTTAATGTCATAATCAGGACATAATCAAGCATTAATGTAAATGAAATGTGAATTATTATATGTGATCCATTTGTGCATGGAAGAGGTGCAAGTAAACATTATTTCACTTTTGTTGAATTGACGACTGTTTAAACTGAAACAAAAATGACATTATTTAATATTTTTTTGCAGATTACTGAGTAAAAATCTGGTACATAACAAAATTAGAGCTTTATTTAAGTAAATGTACAATTAATTTACAACACTGTACAAGATCATCAAAATAAATATATATATACACCATTTAATACATAGGGTAGGAGAAGAGAAATGACAGCATTGAGTAGGGGGAGGGAGAAAGAGTGAGAGAAAGAGACACAGAGGGAGAGACTGAGAAAGAGTGGAAGCAAGAGAAAGAAACAGTGGGATTTTTTCAGTATCATGAAGTGACATTGAACAATATATAATAACCATTCATCTCCTCTACTCTGTTCTCTTTGAAAGTCAAGCTTTCGCCTCAAAACCAGCACCCTAAAAAGACCATTAGTATTGAGCTTTGTACTGTGAAGCTTGTCTCTCGGACCTAGTTTATTTTGCCATGTGTTTATTATTAAATAATGTACTTGATTTGATTGCTTTTGCTCACCAGGGTCTCCAGATTGTCTCTGTTTGGTTTGGAAACAGCTCTCTCCTCAGAGTCCGCTGGGGTGCGCATTGAGTGGTCTGAAGTTGCAGAGGAGCTTGAGTTGATGACACCATATGGGCGGACATCACAGGTGTGGACGTGGTGATAGAAGTGGGGGAGTCAGAAGAGAGAGGTGAAACAGATGGAGGAAATGAGAAGTGACATGGCACAGATAGATATGTAGGAGAGGAGGTGAATGGAGGAGAAGCAGAGGAGCAGCAGGGCGAGGGAGGAGGAGAAAGAGAGTATGGAGGTGACGGATAAGGATGATGAACAACAAATGAATTGGAATACAATCCGTTTGCAAACGAGAAAAGTTCTGAGTTTGCACGAACATCACCAGCTACCCATGGGGTGGAGCTGGCCGAGTTGTGACATCTGACCTGTGGTAGGGTACTAGCATGTGAGTTTATGTGATGGCCAAGGCCCTGGATGAAGCTCTCCCGCTGTAATGGATCCACACACTCGATAAAACTGGCCAGGCGAGAGATGCACTCCTGAAAGCCTGCTGTGTAGAGTGGGTTTGAGGGAGTGTGCACAAGGGGATTATAGGCATCGTGAAGTGGGATGAAGGGCATCCTTGGATTCCCTGCAGTCTGTGCAGGGGCCACAGCGTCACAGGGGTCTTTCTTAAAATCTATCAATTGATCAGAAAAAGGAGGAGAAGCAAAGTGAGAAACAAAGACAGAAGGAAAGATGTGAAAATATGCAAAAAAAGGTCAAGTACAGTAAAGTAAAACATTTCAGATTGAGATCATTTAAAATAAATTGTTAATAAAGTCCAAAGGTTCATGAGAATGTCATCATGATGAGGAATTTAGGAACAAGGAACAAGTTGTTTAAAAGATAGTGGGAAGATTAGGTTTACAGGAAGAAAATTGTGTCAAAACACAATTTGGGGACAAAGACAGAATTTGAAGAAAAAACAAAACAAAGAGGCAAATTAGTGTATAATCGCATAAATTATAAATACAATAATAAAGAATGCATAACAAAAATAATTGAGTATGAATATTTTAAATTACATAAATAAATATAAATGACAATAAATAAATGATAAACAATACATTTATTTTAGAACAAACATTATTTTTCATGTTAAACCGTGTCAACATCTATAGAAACCTTCTGTAGTGCAGGTCATATTTATGTACTTAATATAAAATGTGGCAGGGGGCGCTAGAGCATAAAGTGTGGCCTGTTCAAATACATTCACATTCAATAGTTGATTTTTATTTAATAACTCTCTTTATTTAATAACTCTCTTTTATTTAATAATAAAATAATTTTCTCATTTCAACGAAATGACCATAACAATGTGCGGAAAGCCGTTAAAAAGCTCTAAAACGTTTAAACAATAATGTCAGTCTTTTGCAAATTCCATTCTAAGAGTGAGACATTTAAAATCTAAAGCAAACATTTAACTTCCACATTTTCTTTTCATTATACCATTTTATTAAATTATGGAACGTTGTGCGAACATTATTCATTTATTCTAGCTATGTTACAATAAATTATGTATTATTAAAGAAATGTAATCTCTGCTGATGTAAAACTAGCTAAATTAATTCTGCTGCCCACTTTATGCCCTGTGGACACCTCACTTCAGAGGTTTGATAAGATGAACTCAAATTTATATTTGGACACCTCAACGTCCATTTCTGATGTGATACTAGCTTTTTGCATGAATAAAGGCTTTTTTTTAATGTACTTGTGTAAACATTGCCTACAATATTAATTATTACACATTACGTAAATAAATACTTTTTATTATTTTAGTTGTTATAAAATTGTATTTATATTTTGAATAAAATAATCCATACCTGTATTCTCTTTTGTATTAGTTGCTTTGTTCCTGATGTACTCCACGGTCAACTCCAAAATCTCAGCTTTTTCCAGTTTGGGGTTTTGTAGCCTCTGTATACAGAACAAAATGTCTAATTTAACGTTGTAATTATAATCTACTAAACGCAGCATCATAATAAACTAAATATTATTTTAATTTATGGATTTAATTGATTGGTTAAGTACTGTTAATCAACAACTCAACAAATTAGGCAACATGATACAATCTTCAGTCTTTAACTAATGCACTCGAGACACATCATTATCACACTATTATTTAACCTCTGTTTAGTTTGTGATGACTTCAATTTGAAAAAAAAGATTATTAAAATGCAAGTTGTACCGTGTCCAGCGTGTTGTCCAGCAGGAGAGTGCGCAGTTCGTCTAAACGCTGATTAATGCGATCTCTTCGTTTTTTCTCTATAACTGGTTTCAGAACCTAAAGTTCAGCAAATGTTCATTCAAAAACAATTATTATGTGCAACAGGCTACATTCTAACATATACATATACTAATATGGAATAATATTGCCCTTAAATAGCATACTGCAATAAACATAAAATTATTAAAACTTATAAACAGAAGTTTAAACTACATTTAACGATATTACTTACTCTTCTGGGTGTTTTGCGGTTTGGCATTTTTGGATTGCCCATAGTATGAATTAGGTTCGCGAAAAATCAGCAAATATATTTAAAAAAAAAAACGCAAACGTCCCAATAAGGTTTTAAAAAAGTAATGGAGAACTCTAGATCTTATTGAACTTGGTAAAACAGCAGTTATCTGTGTTGGCGGCACCAGTGCAGGTCCTTTATAGACAGGAATTCACTGCTTGGTTCCCATTGGATAAAAGGTGTTAATGACACCTTCACACGTTCGGCCCTAAACTGCAAAAGGCCATGTTAAGCTTCCTATTTTCTAATATGTTCCAAAATAAGAAATCTATCATTCATTTGGAAATGTCGTAGTTGTCTGAAATGTTTCTGAATATTTTTATATTTTGGGTTTAAAAATCAAAGCTTAGACAATTTATATGTAACATGTATGCAGAATTATTTTTGCTTCTACAGAGAATGGTAAAGTAAATGAGTAAATTAAAGCATGATAGAGCAAGTAATTCAATTATTTAGAAGTTAATAAAAGACAACGTGAAAATTCGCTTATTAAACATCAAACCGCCTTCTTTAAACGCCTGGGTCCATCTGTTGACAGTAAAACTTTACGTAATCATAATTTGCTTACGCATTTATGAGCCAAATTGTACTGATTTATTGCTCGGTGTGAATACATGGCAATATATGGACAAATTTTGTGAAGTCCTTTACACCCCTTAAACTAACAGCTTCACATTGAGTTCATGACCTTCAAACACGAACATTACCCTAAGGTTATCTCCTACAAAAGTTTATAAAACCCTGCTTAAATTAGCCTAGATATAGTAATATGTCAATAACACATAAAAAGTAAAATATAAATGTCAATAACATATAACGAGAACAATTTAAAAATTCAAATTTGTTCCGCTAATCATCTGAAAGGTGATTCTTCAAATAATCATCTGCTAATGATGATTGAATTTTGTAATACTGTGTATGACATTACTTTTGTACTTCAGCTTCACCTTTGAGTTCATGACATTCAAACACGACTAGGGTTATGTCATACCAAAGTTTATACACCCCTGCTCATATTAGCCTAAATATTAGAATAATGTCAATAACACATAACCAAGAACATTAAAAATGGAAATATGTATATCTGCAAATGTTTTTTTTTTGTTGTAATATTGTGTATGACTACTTTTGTGTCGATACATAATTTATATTAAATTTAATTTGACAGAGGGTGTTCAAGCGTTTTCATAAGGTGGTATATACCTTGTTGCCATATTTGTAATATGGTTTATGTATGAAATGTTTACGCTATGCAACACTATTTTGTTTTTAATATTTTATACGTTTTGTCTTATACGTAATAACAATTTGTGTAATTTATAAGTGTGAACATATTTTTGACGTTACTGTTATTTTTCTATTTATATGGTATTTTAATTATGTAACGAGGCCATGAGTAAATTTGAAGATGCAAAATATAGTTTGAAAAATGAGGAGGTGCGACAGATTTGCGTGGGAACGGAATACTCTTGGTTCTCTTCACGTGTCAGAAAGGACGCGGTCACACCACATGTGCGAGCGTGGGCTCGAGGACAGAGAGACAACGAATAAACACTTTACTTGAAATCTGGGTCTGGCCATTTCACCTTAAAACCCCAGAATAAAAATGTGATTTGCTCACGGTGCAATAAGGACATGGCGTAGTGGTTGTGCGAAACGCTTGACATTCTTTAATTCTGAAAGGCGGTTTATCAGCCAAAAATAAATAAAAAAAGACAATATTGCTGAGCAGTAGAGGGATTGCTTGCATTTGTCTCGCCCATTAGAAGTGTGAGTTCTCACCAGTGTGTTAAGTGTGCTCACCATACGCTGGGGCTGTTGGAAATGCTTTGACCCCGGTGCGCACTTACGCGCACCAAAAAAAAGCAATTTATGTTCACGTCGCGTGTGAAATAAGTAACTATACTTTATGAAACTGGTACAGCCTAAAGAATACCCTAAAGACGCTGTGGAACAGGTGATACATCATGATAATGGTATCCCAATCATGCAACAAAGCAAATTTAAAGATTCAAAGAGAATTTGTTTGTCATTTGCGTAATCTGGAAACAATGACTTTTTTGTATTCCTTGTACAATAAAATTTTTACTTTGCTTCTCGCCAAAAATGCCTAATAAATAAATAAAATAATAACAATAATAATAATAATAATAATAGGGCAGCACGGTGGCTTAGTGGTTAGCACGTTCGCCTCTGGGTAGAGTTTCCTTATTCTTCCCGTGTCCGCGTGGGTTTCCTCCTGGTTGTCCAGTTTCTTCCCACAGTCCAAAAAACATGGATCAAGGTCAATTGAGTTCTTCAAATTACCCCAAATAGAGTGTGTTTGTGTGTGTGAGTGTGTGCCCAGCGATAGATTGGCGCCTTCCCCTGGGTGTATCCACCCAGCGCCCAAAACATTCTCCCCTGGATGGGCATGCCCCCCCCTCCCCCCGCGATCCTAGTAGAGGATAAAGTGGAAGATAATGGATGGATGGAATAATAATAATAATCATCATCATCATCATCATCATCATCATCATCATTATTATTAATTATTATTCATTATCTTCCGCTTAATCCTCTACTGGGGTCATGGGGTTCCCAGGCTGAGCAGATACAGAGTGCCAATCTATCGCTGGGCACACACAAACACACACTAATGGGGAAATTCAATTCAATTTACCTTGAATCATAATCATAATAAAGACAAGAAAAATAAAGCTAAATTATTAATAAAATTGCACGTCTAACATAGACAACATTGCTGTTGTAAACTTCAAAATAGTCAACCTTCTCCTACTTGGTGCTTTCTAATAAGCGTCAAGTTAATGTAAAAAATATGGCTAGCACGTTCACCTCTCAGCACTTGGGATCCGGGTTTGAATCTCAATCTGGGTGTAGTTTTCACGTTCCTCCAGTATTCTCCAAGGTTTCCAGTTTCCTCCCAAAGTTCAAAAATCATGGATTCAAGGTATATTTGGCTGCTCTAAATTTCCCCATAGTGTGAGTGTGTGCCCCACAATAGCTTTGCACCTGGATAGAAATGGGACCCCCCCCCCCCCCCCCCCGATCCCTGCGACCCTAATATATTGTTAAGAGGCAGATAATAAATGGATAGATATTATTCAGCAAGTTTTAGTGCTATGGTCCACAGTCATTAAGGTTATACTATACAAACGTCACAGCTTTATAAAAGTCCAAATTCTTCAAAACATCACATGGTTAGCTATAATGGCTATAATGAGCAGCTAACTATAACTTTAGTTATATATGGCGTTATATATATTTACTATATGGGCATGGTAGCTCAGTGGTTAGGGTGTTCGGTATATCTGAAGGTTGAGGGTTCAAATCTCAGGTACACTGTACACAGCAAATTCTGGTTTTTGGAATAAACTCCCTGTGAGTTTATTCAACACATTTTAAGTGTACATGCGTGACCATTGAATACACTCTATGGCAGAGTTAAAGTAACTCTCTTCTGGGAGTTGATCTTTTAACTATGTTCAGGAGTTAAACCTGAACTCTTGTGGGAGTTCAAATATTCATCCCATCTAAGTAAAATACAACACTCAACTGGAGTTTATTTTAACATGAAATCCTTCACAGATTTAAAAATTAATGCAATAAAAGTTTTAATTATTAAACTAATATTTTAAAACACTGGCAAAAATGACTTCAAAAAGACACAATTACTGAATTTTACAAATTTTTATTTAACAAAATCGTAACTGCAGCGATGTGCATTTTAAATGAATTGCGTGGCCAAATGTAAATGGCATTAAAATAAGAAAATAAAATACTTTTAAATAAAAAATATTTCAGTCCAAAAAAAGAACAATGTAAAAGTATGCAAGTGATCAAATTACATTTCTTGCATGGGTGCTGTCCAGAGGTTGAATCTTTTCACATCCAGCATCACTTGTGTCACTGCTTAGACTGCTTGAGGTTGAGGCAGACAATGTATCTGTTAGGCTCTGAGAGGAAGGCCATTCACTCTGTTGTTGCAGGAAAGCAAGATCTGAGGATCACAAATATCAAGAAACACTCACAAAAATATTTCTAAATGTTGTACATTTTTTGTAATTCATTATGAACATTTGCAACCCAAACATGGTGTGAGTGTCACATATTCTGTCAGGCTGAAGTTGGCAGCTGAGTCTTTGGATGATTCTACTGGTAGGATGTCTGTAGAAGTAAAATCTGAATTTGTATCTTATTTTTATTGATTAATTATTTAATTAATTCACTGTATCTGCTAGCTCAGAATTTGAGACAATAACAGTTTACTTTAGGGTCAAGGTACAAATCAAAGCATATAGGTTAACTACATAACAAAAAAGTAAATATTAACTTTACAAATCACCTTACCATCATAAGTATTGATGACAAAACACACTTCTTTGACTGCTACAAGTTCTGGAAAGACATCTTCATCTATCTCTATCCCCTGCTCATCTGTGACTTTTAGCACAGTGTTTTCTGGTATGAGAAACTTCTGTTGCACTGAAACATATCATAAACGCTTCGTTAACAAACAAAGTAGTAATACTTCCCTTCAATTACTTAATACAAAACATTTATGACTGACTTACCTGCACTGACAAAATCCGAAAAAATAGCTTCTTCCAGTTTCACGTATTTTTTAGTTCCTCCGCGATTTACTTTTATCAGCATTGTGGCCACTTAAGGAAAAAAAGAGCCTTTTACTAATAATAAAAGCAACATGTAAATCATTGTAACATACAAGTTTGCGTTAGAAGTTATTGAATGTGTAGCATATTCAGCCTAAAAATTTAGAAGTTTTAACCTGCCGAGCTACATTATCTAGCTAACGCAGCTGTTTGTTTATTAGCTAAAGTCACGTTAGCTTTAGCGACTGAGGCGAAGCATCTCCACCATTTATTTAAAAAATAGCTAGCTAACTCTATCTTTTATGAGAGACAAGTCGCGTCACTTACTCTGTAGGCTATCGTTTTAACCAAAACTGGAGAAAAATATGAGAGACTAGCTTATCGACATTCATTCAATGCCCAAATCATATCCTGCCTCTTCGTACTTAAACGTGCAACCGCTTACTCTAAAGGTAAACAATGCACGTTCAATATGCATTAATATATATATATATATATATATATATATATATATATATATATATATATATATATATATATATATATATATATATATAACTAGAAATTCGCACATACACACAATCAGAAGTATTTCAGTTAATGTATTCATTTAATGAATAAAGTGCGCAAAAGTAAAATGGCGCTCTCACCTGCTTACAACGAAGTTAATGTGAAGAGTGACCGAGGTTGGCGCCAAGCAGTACAGGTGAATCAACTCCAAGAGAGTTCAATAAAGCTCCTCAACACCTTTGCGAATAAACTCCGAAATACTACACTGCCAAAGAGTTCCCCTGAACTCAAGTTATAGTCTAAATTAGAGAATAAACTCAAACAGTCTAACACTTTAACACATTTTTGTCTAACTCCAGATTTTCGAACTCCAGGAATTTGCTGTGTAGTTACTGATGTGGGCCCTTGAGCAAGACCATTAACCCTTACTGCTCCAGGGATGCTGTATCATTCCTGCCCCTGTGTTCTGACCCCAACCGTGAAGTTGGGATACTTGTAACTCGCTTTGGATTAATGTGTCTGCTAAATGAACAAATGTAATGTTTATACCAAATTAATCAAGCTCAACAAGCAGCAGAATGCTTGAATGAGATGTAATAAGATAGATGTAACAGTTTTCCTGGCTAATAGTGTAATAAAAATGGCATTATTAGGAACGAGGCGGCACGGTGGCTTAGTGGTTAGCACGTTCGCCTCTCAGCGCTAGGGATTCCCGGTTCGAATCCCCATCTGGGTGGAGTTTCCATGTTCTCCCCGTGTCCGTGTGGGTTTCCTCTGGGTTCTCCAGTTTCCTCCCACAGTCCAAAAACATGGATCAAGTTAATTGAGTTCTCTAAATTGCCCCATAGTGAGTGTGTACCCAGCGATGGATTGGCGCCCTGTCCTGGGTGTATCTGCCCAGCGCCCGAGACGTTCTCCCCTGGATGGGCATGGGGAACCCCACCGCGACCCTAATATAGGATAAAGCGGGAGATAATAAATGAATGAATTATTAGGAACGGTGGAGGTCTGAAAACCCAAACAATTTCCCGAAAAATCTTCCATCAATCTTATTGCAATATGCAATTTAAACTCTATACAAAAGAACAACTTGAAGATTTCATGTGTTTGTGCACTGCTTTTATTTAGGTTACTATTTTGCCCGAAATTTCAGCAAATCCTATTGGGCTTAATGCTATGAAAATTCTTGGCTGTGTAAAAGAGTGGTGTACAATAGAAACAAATTACTGATTCCATAAATGTGTAAAATGATTGTAATTTGCTGCGCAGTTTCTACGACCTCCCCAAAATCCCGTGGGAAAGTTGAAGGTAAACTCGGCTCGCAGTGAGAGTCTGCGCACTTTGGCTCGTTAACTACATTAGCATTACGACAATGTTAACACGTGCATTTTCATGTGTGGATGCCAAAAGTTCGCACATTTCCGTGGGAAAAACTATAGCAATGTTGGTATTTAAATTTTTAAGCTTACAAGGACATGTTCAAAATAGCGGTAGTCACTACTAAACCCTGAGATTTTGTTGAGCTAACGGGGAAATTACATAACCCATGTGCATTAATGTTTTGTTGAAGTTTAAAATATTTTATTAATTTATTCATTATCTTCACCTATATCTTATGCTATAGGGTCACGGGGTGGTTCCCCATCCACAGAATGTCTTTGGCGCTGGGCAGAGGACAGAACATTGCTGGGAACACTCACACACTCAATCTCTCTCTCTCTTTCACAAAACACACACACACACACACACACACACACACACACACACACACACACCGTGCATCCTAGTTTTTAAGATGCGGGTGGATACTGGAGAACCCAAAGGAAAGCCCCATGGACAGAAGAGAACATGAAAACTCAACCTAGATGGGGATATTCAAATCTGGATCCCCAGCATTGAGAGGCCAACGTGCTACCATGTAACAATGCCACCATGACACCTGTTCAAAGGATTCATTTATTCATTCATACTCACTCACACAGACAGTCACACAATCACACAATATATGGGGCAATTTAGAGCATTCAATTTACCCTAAATCCATGTTTTCCAAATCCACTAAACCGGAGAACCTATAGAGGAAACCAGACATAACACAGACATGAGGAGAACATGGAAACTATATATATATATATATATATATATATATATATATATATATATATATATATATATATATAATTTGCCATTTAGTTTTTTCATGCAAAAATATAAAGTACTAGGTGTATGGTGTTCTTATGGAAATTCTCAAACAACTTATTTGAAGACCAAACCAACAGCTAATTCTAAAATCATAAATAATAAATAATTTTAAAGATGTAGTTTTGACTTGCTGCTGATCTGACCTTTAAAACTATTTAATCACTGTTTTACCAGCAGCCCAATAAAAGCCTAAACCTATAGTCTGATCTTCTTTGTCTGCCTCCCAGAATTCAAACTCCCACTAACAAACACATGTAGTTTGTTGAATCCACATTTAGTCTGCTCCCGGGAACAGCATCTTTACCCACGTCGATTTGTATGTGCATGCTAAAACAATCAGCATTTAGATGGAGTTAAATGTAGCTGTCTCGTTTTTTTTCTGGGAGTGTGATTTTTCAGCTGGGGGGTAAGCATGCTCATGTATTCACACCTTCTCCCCGATCTGTTAAATTAAAGCATGACTTACAAAGCATACACTACTGTAATGTTGTGAAGATCAGCATATCTGGCGGATAGTTCAGTATATTGTTGTCCATAGCATCTAATATGTTTAAGATAACAATAATCTAATAAAACTTTTAAATAGAAGTTTTTACACTGCTTTGGTCAGTATTAAAATTATTGTTTGGTCAGTACTAAAGCCATTGTTTAATATCAAAGTCATGGGTCATTCATGTGAGGATTTCAGCTATAAATCCGCACTTTAACATTTTATAGTCTGTCATTGCACCCACAAACCCATGGACTCACACATTTAGAAGTGCATCACAATAAATATGTTTTCCTTAATCCTCTTCTAGGGTTGTGTGTGTGTGTGTGGGGGGGGGGGGGTTCCCTATGCTCATCCAGGGTAGAATGTTTCAGGCACTAGGCAGCCAAGATATGGTGCCAATCTATTGCTGGGCACACTCAGCCCACCCACCCACCCACACACACATACATACACACACACAAAAACACACAATTTAGAGAATATACAATATACAATAATATAATAATATAATATAATAATACAATAATAATGATAATATAATAATAATAATAATAATAATAATAATAATAATAATAATATAATAATAATAATACAATAATATACAATAATACCAGACATTCTGATCCCCAAGTTAGACAATCTGGGGCTCCCACCATCAACCTGCTCCTGGATCAAGGACTTTCTAATTAACCATCCCCAGCAGGTAAAATTGAGTCCTCACTTCTCTTCCATCCGCACCCTCAGCATCGGCTACCCCCAGGGCTGTGTGCTGAGCCCAATTCTCTACTCACTCTACACATATGACTGCAGTCCCGTCCACCCAGAGAACACCATTGTGAAATTTACTGATGACACAACGGTGGTAGGATGGATAGCTGGGGATGATAAGGCGGCATACAGAAATGAGGTCCGGAAACTTGGTGAGTGGAGTGCAGCTTGGCACTGAATACCACCAAGACAAAAGAACTCATCCTTGACTTCCATCGAAACAAAGTCGCCCCTGCCCCCCTGTACATCAATGGTGAATGTGTAGAGCAAGTGGAATCATTCAAATTACTGGGAGTACACATCTCTGCAGATCTCTCCTGGACAGTCAACACCTCTGCACTGGTCAAGAAGGCCCAGCAGCGGCTTCACTTCCTGAGGGTGCTCAGGAAAGAGCAACTACAAACAAGCCTGCTGGTGACCTTCTACCGTTCCACCATCGAAAGCCTTCTGACATATGCTGTGTCAGTGTGGTACTCCAGCTGCACAGAGGCTGACAGAAGAAGACTGCAGGGAGTGACCAACACAGCAGAAAAAAATCATTGGCTGCACCCTGCCCTCCATAACCTCCATCTACCACTCCCGCTGTCTCAGCAGTGCCAGGAACATCCTAAAGGACAATACCCACCCCAGCTTCTACCTTTTCAACCTGCTGCCTTCTGGCAGAAGCTGCAGGTCCATACGGGCCAAAAAAAATAGACTGCTTCTTTCCCAAAGCCATTACAATTTTAAACGGGAACCTGCACTAATTGGCACATTATTGTTTACACATTACTTGTCTATGCACAATGCATTTTTGCACAGTTTTTCTTAATGTCTTTTTCTATTGTTTTTTTTTTATATATTATGCAATGTGCACTTTAAGGAGGAGCTTAAATCTCGTTGTGTGATGTATATTGAGTATGCAGGGTATAATGACAATAAAGGGTTTCTATTTTATTTTATAATTTACCTTGCATCCAAGTTTTTGGACTGTGGGAGGAAACCGGAGAACCCAGAGAAAAACCATACAGACACTAGGAGAACATGGAAACTTCACCCATACCATACCCATATCAGATTCAAACCTGGATTTCCAGTGCTGAGATGTGAACGTGCCAAACACTAAGCCACCATGCTATCAGTGTGCATCATCTGCCATTACACATTTGGGGCTGTTAGTAAACACCACTGGACAAACAGAACCATCACACTGACTTTTGGCCTATATTAAAATGTCAGGGGTGAATTCCTGAAAGCTATCCTTCTTAGCGATTTATAAACTACATAACAACATAACTTTAAAAATGATAATTTTGCAACACTATCCCAAGGTTTAAGTTGTTCATTGTACACTCTGCCACTGAAAAGGCTCAGTCAATTGGCAAACAAATCACCAGTTACCACACAATTCCTCATCATGTCCCAAAAATCATTCATTCATTCATTCATTCATTCACTATCTTGCATTTAATCCTCTACTGGGGTTCCCCATGCCCATCCAGGGAAGAACATTTTGCATGCTGGGCAGATGCACCCTTGACAGGGTGCCAATCTATCGCTGGGCACACATACTCACACAGACACACCATATATGGGGCAATTTAGGGCATTCAATTTTACCTTAAAATTGGGATTCGAACCTGGAATCCCTAGAGCTGAGTGATGAACGTATTAACCACTAAGCCACCTTGCCTCACTGTCACAAAAATCAAACAATTCAAAATTTTTAATATTTGAAATAACTATATTAACAATTAACAATTATATAGATTAGCTATATTAACAATAAATAATAATAGGCCAATTAATATAATTTAAAACAAAGAAGACATTTTCAAACAATTGCTTACCAAGGAACCTTATAAATTGCACAATTGACCTGAATACATTCACCCAGAAGTATGGCAAGCTGAGAGCATAAATAAATTCAAAGCAAATTAACTCAGATACATAACGAAATAGCAAAAAAAATAAAAATTACTCTCTTTTCAAATCAAGTTTCACAAAGCCAAAAGGAACTTAGCATAGAACAAAACAACATTGGTTGTAATTCAACTAATATATCAGCCATGAGTTCGCTACTCATACTAAAAAGAAAAATTTTGCAAACTCCTTCAAGGTTCTAAAACACTTCCCTTAGGGTATTAGAGAAAACAGTCCATTTTTGGAAATACTATACAATCATTCTGCCTCTGGTCCACCACACTGCTTGAAGTTGGTTTTCAGGTCAATAAGTTTTATTCCAGTGATATGCTCTGCTGATCACTCTTTGAAGCACCTTCCTTTCCTGCTTGGTGCTTTTCCCAAACCAGGCTGTGATGTTCCCTGTGAGGATGATGTCAGTGGTGCAGGAGTTTTGTAGTAGTTTGTAGTGCAGTCTGACGGCATCTAAGATGATAAAGAAGCTGTTGTGTCTTCTTTGTAGTGGTGTTGATGTGGCAATCCCATCACATGTCCTGTGAGATGTTAACTCCAAAATATTAAAAACCTTCCACTCTTTCCACTGCCGGTATTTTGATATGAACAGGGTAATTGCTCCTCTGCTGTTTCATTCGGAAGTCCATAATCAGCCCCTTGGTTTTGCTGAAGGTGAGGTAGTGATTATTGTCCTGGAACCAGTCTCCAAGGCTTTAATCTCCTCCAGATAGGCATTTTCATCATTACCTGAAATCAGGCCCATCACAACTCTTTTATCACCACGCAGTCATGCATGGAGGTAAGGATGCAACGTTGAGGATGAGGGTGTGTGAGACGTGCCGGCCTACCCAACTGCTTGTGTTCTGTTTGTCATTAAGATGGAGACCCTGTCATAGATGGATGGATGAAGATATAGATATTTAGAAAATAATAGTATTAAATGCTGAGCTGTAATCCAGAAACAGCATTTTTACATATTTACCTCTCCCAGCATCCAGATTTGTCAGTGATGTATATAGAATATTGGGTGATGGCATCATCTGTTGAGCAGTTTGGATGGTACATGAAATGGAGTGGATTCATGGTGTCAGGCTGTGTGGACATGATGAAGTCTCTTACCAGCTTCTCAAAGCACATCATCATGATTGATGTGAGCGAGACATGGCAGTAGTCACTGAGGCAAGCAGGCTGTGGTGTCTTTGATACAGAAACGATGCTGGACTGTTTAAAACATGATGGAAAAATTCCTTGCTACAGTAAGAATATGTCTGTGAATAACAGAGCTAGCTGCTCTGCACAGGCAAGTATTCAAATATTCAAGTATTTTATTTGTCATTCCAGATACACCCAGGACAGGGCGCCAATGGCACACACTCACTGGGCACACATTCACTCACACAGACATGAATTATATGGGGCAATTTGGAGAACTCAATTGACTTGATCCATATTTTTGGACTGTGGGAGGATACCGGAGAACCCGGAGGAAACCCATGCGGACTCGTACCGGGAATCCCTAACACTGAGAGGCAAACGTGCTAACCAGGAAGCCACCGTGCCCCAATAAGTCCAACCTTAGTGAATTTTGCAAGTAATATAACCATCAGTTACAAGAACCTAACTGATCCTGAGTTGACTACTTTTTAAAAGTGTGTAGTTCGTTAAGGGATCGTTAAAAAAAAAAAAAACCTTGTAATTTTGTCAATCACCGAATAAGAAATTATAATTAATGTTGTATTTATTTAATTTCAGCAAATGATGTATGACTTCCCAGCATATTCAAACATATTATTTTTTTATAATGTGCATACAGCATACATTGTACAGAAATGTAAAATAAATATACAAATTGCCCGATATATTGTTTAACAGAAATATACTACTCTAATTAAAAAAGGAGCCAACTTCCTTTATGAACTACAAACGCTGCATCTCCCAAAAACCTCCCGAATCTCCAGTCGTTCGAAAGAGATTTATAGTTTTTTGTTGCCTCCGCACGTGTACTAGAATAGTGCCACGGGGATAATAAAAACCATTAATCGACAACTGTTTATTACTTTACTACACAAATGCAATTAGTATAACAATTGAATTGAAGTTAAATACACCTAACAACAGTATTAAATGGTTAACCTTTAAAACCATAAAATGATTTTGTTTTATGCATTTTCAATCACATCACAAAATTAAAACATATTTTCCCTAAATAGTCTTCTTGTACACAAATGTAAAACTGAAACGTTTTAAAAACTATTTAAGTAATTTTAATTTTATGGTTTATTTTTCCCCTCCAAACGGCACATATTATTTGGTAATCTGCAACTATTAGCAGTTTGTGGAAAATAAAAAGGAAATTTAAAAGTATAGTTATAGATATTTCTGCGTGCATGGGCATAAAACAAGATAACAAATATTAATAAATCATCACATAAATCTTACCAAACTAAAAAGCAAAGATTAGTGTGAAGGTGTGAGTCTGGGAACTGACTCTTCTGGCTGTCTCTCACGAAGCACAAACACAAAACCAGTTTAATTACCTGTGAGATCTTGTACATCACCAGGTGGAAAACAAAGCATTTGTCTTCTACAAACAGTTAGGCAGGTCAGTTGATTTCAAATGTTTAATACTTTACAAAATAACTAAATAACAAAATTTAAAAAATGACAAAATAGATGGGGATGTTTGTGAACAAATGTGAACATTTTTGACTACATAACTGGATTGTATATAGCTATATTCAAATTGTGGAAAAGCGTTTAAGATGAACACTATTTTATCCAGACAGAACTTAAAGCAATAAAGTGGTGATTCGGTCGTTTAGAATTAAAGATTGGCTCTGACGCTTTATCTTATGGCACGTTCGCACCTTGGCTATCGTGTCAGATTTTGGAATATCGGGTGAGAAAAACAGACCTGTGAGGACGTTCCCACGCAACTCGACCGTTTGTATCGGCTTTAAAATGCTTCTAATTCAAATTAAAATCGTTTGTTTCATGGTGGTTTGCAAAATGTGTAACCAAGGGACAAAGTAAAAAAAACATAATTTACAAAGACCATATCATATCATAATCAAAAGAAACAAAAAGCAAAACATTTTGCAGTACTGTAATAGTTTATTCATTTTCTTTCAAGTCTAAAGTAACATTTTGATTGAATATAGAGATAAACCGAATTAGAGAGACCCCTAAGTGCAGTCTGTTCCTGTTTCCATGCACTAGTCTATGCGTTTCCATCATGGTATGAATTCAGGCAGGCAGTAAAGAGAAAAAGTGTTTCAGTTCTCACACAGGTTACATAGATAATAGATATACATAGATACATAGACATTATAACGCCCTAATGCAAACAAAAACACCCCACTCACATGGCAATTTCCCACATTAAATAGATGCTTAACTTAACGCTAAATATTTTGAACAGATTTAGCTGGAGCCACAGTTTGCATCTAATCAGATTTCTGAAATGTATTTTCCAATTTTAAACTGTGTAAGCAAAAGTCGAAAAGTTTGAATATTGTTTAATAAATGCATAGTCTCATTACATCTAGCCCAAATTACTAATACTGTATGTTTAAAATGATCGGGTGAATACTATGTTGCAAAATGTCTGCTGCAATTAATATTCGTTTGTGACAAAGGGACACACTTCACATTGGACATTTTGTTCGGTATCAGTGAAAAGTCTCAACAGGAGGTTTACAGATGCAAATGGTACTCAGGCTCCAGACATTCAAATGGGCTTGAATGGCGCGTGCTTGCACCTCTACAGTTGAATAGCACATGTGGCGCTTTCACACTTGAGACCTCAACCACCTATTGATTGAGTTCGCGTGCTCTTTATTCTGCGACTTAAAAACGTGATTTAAATGATTTAAATATTTTACCAAATTATAGAAATCTGTATCCAAGGAGAGGGTTCTTGGTTTTAAAAGATGATAATATCTCTGTTATTTGTTCTTTTAGAATATATATATATATATATATTAACTTTCCAGTTAAAAAGCCTGATGACTCTTGGAACAAAACAATAAATCCATGGTCGTTATTTCTTTTTGCGGAACATGAGGAATTAAAACATTTAAGAAGATGTTACAAGTGTTAAAAACTTGTTACTTTCAAATATTTCTTTAAATGTTTGACCAATCTGTTTCTGTAAACGTCGAATTCAACTTCATGCCTACTTCACCAACACGTGCAGTATTCCAATTGTGGCAATGCAGACTTTAGACTGAGCAAATGTCTGGTCAGGAGGTGATTTGTCTGCGTCCCGCTGCTTTGATGACTGCAAAATGTTTTTCATGCAAGTATCGCAAAATAGTGGTCGCGTGCTTTGCTATCAACCCTCGTGCACACGTTCTCACATTGCAGTGTGAAGTCCCCATAGTGCTAAACTTCCAAATTGCTGTACTTGTTTGGTGATTGACAGCTGTTAACACGCGCCGCGTTAATTACTCCCCCACAATCAGCCACCCTAAGACAGCTGGAGACCCTTAGAGATTCAAATCCTTTGATCTGTTGAGTCCCTTATACATATTTACAGCTACATGGCACATTTATTAATGAAAAATGTTTTTTGTCTTGTGAATCATACCTATTAGTTATTAGACAACGTGGAGTTCAAACCCTTACGGATGACGTTACTAAAGTTGGATAAATTGACATATACCAGTATTAAGGGATGATCATACGCCACACTGTTTAAAAAGTGAAGCCTCCTTGGTAAACAAAACAATGTTTATTGCATATATTTAAGTATACATTTTAAAACGATCTTCCACAGTTGAAATAAGATCATAAAATAAAATAAAACTGCACAAATGACCAGAGCCTCTATAGCTTACGTATGTGATACACATACACACTATGGGAGTGGTAGCTCAGTGGTTAGGGTGTTGGGCTATCAATCTGAAGGTTGGCGGTTCAAATCCCAGGTCCCCTAGAGTTACCAATGTGAGTCCTTGAGCAAGAACCTTAACCCTCATTGCTCCAGGGTTGTTGTTTAACCCTGTTCTCACCTTGTAAGGCACTTTGGATAAAAGCTTCTGTTAAATGACCAAAATGTATACACAAATGATCAAGATGAATAATCATTTCACATCTTTGATTCAGAAGTTTGAAGAATATTGCTATGCTGTTTTTTTTTTTTTTTTTTGGAAGACCATGGTAAAACTCAAACTCTTTTGTCAGTAGACTAAACTGTGATTATTTAAAGTTATATGCTTTTATTTATTTATTTATTTTATGATTCAACCATACACGTTCATTGATTTATTCATGCACATTGATTTATTCAATGGGGGAGGGGGGGGGTTGCCCATGCTTATCCAGGGGAGAACATTTAATTGCTGGCCAGATACAACAGGGACCACCAATCCTGATGGGCAGCACTTGCACATACACAGAGGTATGGGCTGATTTAGAGTAGCCAATTCACCTTGAATTCATGTTTTTGGACTGTAGGAGGAAACCAGGGACACGGGGAGAACTTGGAAACTCCATCCAGACCGGATGGAATTATGGTTGTGACACAAAGCAGATAAGAATTCACTTATGTTGAAACCATTGAAACCATTTTTGCTAATCATAACCATGTAAACACAAGACACTGTGTTGAAAAAGCCCTGTATTCTGCAACTTATAAATACAAATAAAAAATATATTAAAAAAAACTAATAAAGATATATTGGAAGCACAAGAACAAAAAAAAAAAAAAAACAATGAGACAGATTTTAATGAGCACAACTTTCTCACAGTTTGCAAAAGCATTTAGTAAAATCAAAAATACTGGTTGAAGCAAGGGTGATTAAAAAACAGATAAATTCAATGTCACATTCATTTGTCTCCTTTCCAGTGGCAGCTGCTTTAGACTTGTGTTGAAGTGTTGTGCTGGGAATCTGTCCTTGCCCTTGTTCTCTTCCCTTGGACTAAAGAAGTAAACACCTTGCTGTCTTTATTACCTGTTAGAATTCATACCTAAACAGGTCAAACTAACTGCTCTTAGCTTGGTGACAAAACTGCATGGGAACCTGGTTTTGTGAAAAATGACACATTTGATGTGTAGTCTCTTCTTTTTTTTATCATAAGTAATTTATTCATTCTTTCTTTATCTTCAGCTTAATTCTCTGCTAGGGTTGGGGGGGGGGGGGGTCCCCATGCCCATCCAGTGGAAAATGTTTCGGACTTTGAGTAGATACACCCAGGACAGGACACCTATCTATTTCTGGGCTCACACACTGAAACACACTCTATATGGGGCAATTTGGAATCCATGTTTTTGGACTGTGGGACGAAACTGGAGAACCCAGAGGAAATGCCCATGGACACGAAGAGAACATAGAACCCCCAGCGCAAAGAGGCACCTTCTATTATTATTAATTCTTCCACTTAATCATCTACTAGGGTTGTGGGGGTGTTCCCCATGCCCATCCAGGAAAGAAGGTTTCGGGCGCTGGGAAGATACACCCAGGACAGAGCACCAATCTATTGCTGGGCACACTCATTCACACAAGCACACACACAAACACGTTTCCATGTTCTCCCCGTGTCTGCATGGATTTCCTCTGTGTGTATGTCTGTGTGAGTGAGTGTGTGTGCCCAGCTATAGATTGGCACCCTATCCTGGGGGCATCTGCCCAGCGCCCGAATCGTTATCCACTGGATGGCCATGGGGAACCCCTCCCTTGTAGAAGATAAAGCAGAAGATAATGGATGGATAGCTGGATGTTTTTGGACAGAAGGCAAACCGTGCAAGAAAACCCATGTGGACAAGGGGAAAACATGGAAAATCCACCCAGATTGGGATTCTAACCTGGAATCCCCAGTGTTGAGAGGTGCCACCCATAATTATTATTATTATAAATATTCATTCATTCATTATCTCCCGCTTTATCCTCTATTAGGGTCACAGTGAGTTTCCCCATGCCCATCCAGGGGAGAACATCTCGGGCGCTGGGCAGATAGACCCAGGACAGGGCGCCAATCCATCGCTGGGCACACACTCACTCACACAGACACACTCTATATGGGGCAATTTGATGAATTCAATTGACTTGATCCATGTTTTTGGACTGTGGGAGGAAACCGGAGAACCCGGAGGAAACCCACGCAGACACGGGAAGAACATGGAAACTCCACCCAGATGGGGATTCGAACCGGAATCCCTAGCGCTGAGGGGCGAACGTGCTAATCACTAAGCCACCGTGCCGCACTATTATAATTATGATGATGTTAAATATTATTAGGGCGGCACAGTGGCTTAGTGGTTGGCACGTTCGCCTCTCAGCACTAGGGATTCCCAGTTTGAATCCCAATCTGGGTGGAGTTTCCATGTTCTCAGCGAAAATTCATAAGAACTGGGAGCCAGTGAAAGGCTACTTGTCCAGTCGTCTCATTTACAATTCACTTTTTTAAAAGGTTGATGCCACGCGCCATCCACAGAGGTGTGAGCACGCGCCACCTGCAGGGAGCTCAGCGTGGAGTGCCTTCACATTTCCGCAACAACACAAAAGGGGCTTTAAATAAGACAAAGACAACCGGGTCCAGCTTTCAGTTAACTCGTGTCTTGAGAACATCGTCCAAATAGGCAAACCCTTACACCTCCCAAAAAACAAATACACGCGAAATGTAACACGTTTAAAGACATTTGCTTTTGTCCTGAAATATTTATGCTATATGGGCGAGCTTCACACACAGAATATGTTTACTTATATTTTGCGTTATTAAATTTGAAACGTAACAATTTTTTTTTACTTCTTTTATAGAAAACTGTTATTAGATGTATATATGTGTTATGCTAAACGATTAAAACGCATGCATTGTTTTATTGTACGCAAATGAAACCATTACTTTACATTGGACCTTTCAAAATCCTGTCGGTCGACTGTGAAAGAAGGAGTTTACTAAATGACAGCCATCATCTAAATAAATAAATAATCATAATATACGTTTTTTTTGTTTTGTCACCCTCCAAGCTTTGGGTATTCCAGGTTGGAAGCCCAATCCAGGTGGAGTTTCCATGTTCTCCCCTGTCTGCGTGGGTTTCCTCCAGGTTTTCCGGTTTACTCCCACAGTCCAAAAACACGGATTTAAGGTAAATTTTATGCTCTAAATTGCCCAATTATAGTGTGTGTGTGTGTGTGTATCATCCCAGCTCCCGAAACGTTCTCCCCTGGGTGTGCAAGGGGAGCCCCCCCTGACTCTAGAAGAGAATTAAGCGTAAGATAATGAATGAATAAGTAAAATACACAGATTACTTTTTATTTATCTATTTATTTACTTTTATTTAACCACGGTGGCTTAGTGGTTAGCTCATTCGCCTCTCAGTGCTAGGGATTCCCGGTTCGAATCCCCATCTGGGTGGAGTTACCATGTTCTCCTCGTGTCTGCGTGGGTTTCCTCGGGGTTCTCCGGTTTCCTCCCACAGTCCAAAAACATGGATCAAGTCAATTGAGTTCTCTTAATTGCCCCATATAGAGTGTGTATGTCTGTGTGAATGAGCGTGTGCCCAGCGATATATTGGTGCCCTGTCCTGGGTATATCTGCCCAGCGCCCGAAACGTTCTCCCCTGGATGGGCATGGGGAACCCCCCTGCGACCCTAATATATAGGATGAAGCGGAAGATAATGGATGGAGACTACCACTGTATATACATGTGTGCAATATTAATTGTTGCTGGTCTCAGGAACTATACCGAGTTTCATTGTTTAACCAATAAAAACCAATAAAGACTTTTTTAGAAGAATAATTTTATTCTGAGAAGATTAATGATCTTCAGTTTGTGAATACAAACTGTAAGATCCTGATTAAAGGATCTTAAAGTTTTAATTGAGTTTAGTATGGGTCTGTTGATTTTGTGAAGGTCTACGTGAATCCATATTCTCTTCTATTTTGTTAAAACTGATTTATATACTAAATTAACAGACGTAAACCTTCACCGACTCTACACAAAACGTACCACTTTTGTCCTTCCATGCATCTTAGGGCTATTAACACTTAACACCGTGGAGGTGGAGGGGGTTGTGAGGCCCGTGCCAACGAAACGACAGTCCCTTTGATCTGGGATTTTTTTTCCACGGAAGGGTCTTAGTCTAGACTGTTAAAGCAAAGCCATAGATATGCTGATTTTTAGACCGTGCTTCTCTTTTCCAACAAATATTAGTCACTACTGAATTAAAATGTTTTGTTGTTCTGAAGCATACTCAAGTAAAATTTGTTTAAATTATCAACAAAATAGACATTGAAACTAAACAATATAGTTTAGTAACTGATTGTATTTAGTAAAATAAAATTTTAAATACAATTACAACTTTAATAACTGATGGTTTAATAACAGTAGGGTGCATTATGTAAAACAAAATCTTTGGTGCAGCACATTGTCTCTGTCTTCATATGGAATTTTTACAAATTTTATTTTTTATTATGTTGCAAAATCATATATATGTAAGCCTATAGTATTTTAGCTTGTTACGTGATTAGCATAGCAAACGAATGATTGGTTAAAGTTGGGATGTGGGCGGGGCTTTCACGTCCCGTTGCATTTAAATACCTGGGCCGGCGGTCAGATGGGCTGATAGATCGCGATTCACTTGAAGAGAAAAGTCTGTCCGATCAATAAACCCCGTTGGACTGTATTTCATGAATTCAAGCGTGATGAAGACTGACTTCTGGAATACTGTGGTGATGAAGAAACACGTAGAGACTGAAAAAAGAAAAATAGACCGAAAGGTATGTTGTCCTATTTGTATAATTTAAGCTGCTCTACAATTTAACTACATTAACGACAATTTAAAGTTCGCATTTGTTTCAATATGTAAAGTCAACTGTTAGTCACAAGTTACACTAAAGAATATGGAAAAATACAATGTTTTAAATAGGGTCTTCTATTTAAAATTGTAGATAATACAAGTGTTTTGACCAATCTCCAGATTCCCAGAAATTTAATTTGATACTGATGTTTCTTAGTTTCATACTGAAGAACCTATGAAATACTTTAAAGATCTTGATGTTTTAACAGTGGCTACATAGGCTACATCTGTATTTGAACTTATATCAGGAAGTTAAAAAAAATTGTAATAAGTATAATAGATTAGTTGTAGAACATTTTAGCAGCGAGTTTTAAATGACATGAGCATGAAGACCTTTGTGTATATTGGCATTATTAGGCAAAGTTTGTCCCCACATTGACTTCCCTTTTTTAACCCCCCACAGTTGCTAAAGCCCCAAGTTGAGAGGCGACGGCGAGAGAGAATGAATCGTAGTCTTGAGGACCTGAGGATTTTGCTTCTACAAGGACCTGGGCACCAGGTGTGATGCATGTTTTATCCAAACCATTTTTAATCTTTGTCCAAACAATGTAGACTAAGATGTATTTCTCTTGCTTAGGGTCTGAGTTGGTTGTCTATAATCTTTGATTTTCTGTTTCAGAGCACATCCCAGAGAAGAGTGGAGAAAGCAGAGATTCTTGAGCACACTGTACTCTTCCTGCAGACATCGATGACAGAGGCAAAAAAGATCCAAAATGAAAAGGAGGAAACAGAAGGGAATCAGTTTCGGGATGGGTTCTCCGCGTGTTTGCAGAAGGCCACACAGTTCTTGCAGGAGGAGAGTGAGGCACGAGGACTCCAGGACTCAGTATCATCCTCCCTCTATCAGTGCCTCAGCCGCACACACACGTCAACCACGTCACAGGTATCACGTATCAGAGTCACACCTGATGTAAGGCAGAATTACAGTATGCAAGGACTCCAGAGCTTGAGAAAGCACATACAGGCCTACAAGGTTCCCCTTGAACATGCAGATCCTAATGCTGTCCGTCATCATGGGAACACAGCGAGGACATCCCAATCCATGTCCAATCCCCACGCACCGGTCACCCCATGTGTGTGGAGGCCTTGGCCGTAAAAGACTTATAAAAATGGACTCAGAAGATTTTGATAGCTTGTGTCATTAGAGATGTTTTTTTTTCTTCCAAGTGAAGATACAGTGGCTGTTAAAAGCTATTTATTCAGTGTTCAGAACACAGCCATTGAGTATAGAAAGCCATTGCTTTGTGATAATCACTTGCTGGTATTGTAAAATGTGTACATAGTGTATAAATGAGAATGGCAGTATTTTTCTAATATTTTGTATCATCTTTTTTAATACTGGGGAAGTCCCATAGTATTGTTTTGATGATATGTGGCTATTTTGCACATTAATTTATTCATGTCATTCTTTTTTATAAGATTCCCCCCCACCCCAGATTTATAATTGTATATGCTGAGTGCAGAAATAAATACATTCCTTTGATGATACTATATGGTGTTTTTTTTTTTTTTTTTTTTTTGGTACCTAGTAATTAAGGTAAGAAAATCTTAATACCATAGTATTTAGTAAAAAAACAAACTATATGATGTAACTCTTGTATTGCTTTTATACTGCTGTGAACTTGTATCTTTATGATAATAGATTTTTAAAAGGTTTATATAGGGAAAAACGATCTTTAACTGTCTTCTACATTAACAATGTCTAAGATCTATCCAAAAGAAGTTCTGGAGCGGTTACATTGGTAAGGCCAACTTGTTGACATGAAAAACACCACTGTGGCGTCCGTGTCGACTTTTCAAAGAAAATAGTCTCGATAACAAATACAATCCTGCCACGCGCCACAGATTGACACCTCCCTATGATGAAAGAACCAGGCTCGCGGTTCTATTTGCGCAGAGCATCTATTTATTTGGGGGGGGGGGGTGTCCTGACAAGAGCAAATCAAAACCCAAACACGTTGACGTTGTTAGATTTGGGCTATACTTTTTTGTAGTATAACTTTGGCGTCTTTAGCAAAACATTTTTTTAGTTGTTTGTAAAGAGATAATTTGCGAGATGCTAGTATTGTGTTGTTGTCTACATTGTGTTTTGTAGGTACACATGAGTACACAACGAACACCGGTGCAAAAATGCAGGACTTATAGATATAGTAAGTAAGAAGCTGTTAAGAAAGGGGTGCGATTCCGAACAAAGACAGACATTCACTAATTCTTAACAGCAACCTTAATGAATATCGAATTAAAATTACTTCCACTGAAATGGATTTTTAAAATATCTATCTAACCCTATTTATAGATTCAAGGATTCAAGGATGTTTATTGTCACATCGCCTAGTACTGGAGTACTGGTGAGTGAAAAACTTTGTGCAAGTACCCACAACTGTGCAAAAATCTGTGCAAAAAAATAAAAATATATATATATATATATATATATATATATATATATATATATATATATATATATATATATATATATATATATATATATATATATATATATATATATATAATCTTAAAAAAATAAAAAAATATATATATATATATATATATATATATATATATATATATATATATATATATATATATATATATATATATATATATATATATATATATATATATCTGATAATATGATCTTAAAAATCCATTTCTGTGAAAGTAGTTTTAATTCGATATTCAATAAATTTGCTGTTAAGAATTAGTGAATGTAAAAGGTTATTAATAATTATTTATATATATATATATATATATATATATATATATATATATATATATATATATATATATATATATATATATATATATATATATTATATATATATATTGTATATATAATATAAATAAGCTACTAAATGTAGTCAGACAGAGACACAGATTAGCTCGGCTCATTTGCATGTTTACGCGTTTGGTGAAGGCGAAGGGTGTTGGAGCGGCTGACTGGAAGAATCTCAGGACATCAAAGAAACGTCACACCAAGAAGTTCAAAGCTTTTCGAACATACATAAGAGCTCGCGCCGCTTGTTAAGCTTAGGCGCGAGACGCGCAGCTGTTCTGCCACGAGCCCAAATTTCCGCTTTCGGAACAGAGGCGCGAAATGTTTCACTCTGTGAAGCTGTGCCTCAGACAGGGAGCCTCTAACACCAGCGTTTCCCACGGAAATTATGACGTACGTGCTGCGAGGTAACGCTCACACGTCTGCACGGATCACCACAGAAAGAATAGAGAGAGGGATGCTATAATAAAACTAATACAGCAAGGTGTGCAGAGATAGTGCCTTAATAGTGCCTTAATGATATGATGAACGTCACATGTGGGTGTGGTAGCTCAGTGGGTGGGGTGTTGGGCTGACAATTCAAGGGTTGTGAGTTTATATTCCACTGATGTTCCCCATGTGGCTCCTTGAGCAAGATCCTGAACCTTATAGCCCTAGGGATTCTGCATGTAACCCTATATTCTGAGCCCAATAGTTGGGATACTTGTCTACCAAATGTGAATGTCATTTTAAGATCCAGTTTTACCCAAAGACTATAATATTTTCTACCACCCAGTTTCAGCCATAACTGTTATCAGTAATTTATGAGCTCATCATTATTTACCTTTTTTTTAATCGCAATTTAGGCCTTTTAACATTCTGATTCTTTCATTAATTAATTAATTCATAATATTCTGCTTAAGTAGCAGTGCACATTTAGTCGACGTGGGAATGTAGTAGATTGTGTGTTTTTTGGGAAAGTAAGTCATTATTTAAATACCTAATTGAAATTGTTAGGTTTTTGAAACGGGCGGCACGGTGGCTTAGAGGTTAGCACGTTCGCCTCTCAGCACTAGGGATTTCCTGTTCGAATTCCCATCTGGGTGGAGTTTCCATGTTCTCCCCGTGTCTGTGTGGGTTTCCTCCAGGTTCTCTGGTTTCCTCCTACAGTCCAAAAACATGGATCAAGTCAATTGAGTTCTCCAAATTGCCCCATATAGAGTGTGTTTGTGGGTGTGCCCAGCGATAGATTGGCGCCCTGTCCTGGGTGTATCTGGCCAGCGCCCGAGACATTCTCCCCTGGATGGGCATGGGGAACCCCACCACGACCCTAATAGAGGATAAAGTGGAAGATAATGGATGTATGGATGAAGGTTTTTGAAACATTTTTGGTACCGAACTTACCTGGACAAGTTTTTGGCAAGTTTGGTTCCCATATAGGGAGGACAAGTTCTTTTCTCCAAACATGTTCTCCAATTGTCTGTGTGGTTTCCACCAGGATGTCCAATGTCTCTCAAGAACATGCTGTGAACTAAATTATAATATCGATGTGGGCACAGTGACTTAGAGATTAGCACGTTTGCTTTTCAGCACTATAGATCCACGTTCAATCTGGGTGTCCGTGAGGGTTTCCTCCAGGTTCTCTTTTTTTCTCCCACACTATAAAAACATGGATTCCAGGTAAATTGAAATTGCACAATATAGTGTGTGTTTGTGTATGCGCGAGTGAGTGTGCCCAACAATAGATTGGCACCCTGTCCTAGATGTATCAGCCCCGCACCCGAAACAAAGTCCCTCGGATGGGCATGAGGAACCCCCCCCTCCCCCTCCCGTGACCCTGGTAGAAGATTAAGCGGAAGATAATGAATAAATTAACTCCTAGATGTAAATGTGAAAGCAAATGTGTTTGTCTATGTTGGCAATGCACACAATAAGGCGTGGCACATTCTTCCTGAAAACCAGCATAGCCAAGGTATTTGGAGCAATACGAGATGCTTCTGCCATTCTTTTATCATACACACCATTAAGGTAGTTTAGACTATATTGTAAAACCAATATATAATGTAGCTTTATAGCTCATATTTGCAGTAGATTATAAAGCCACCAGGTTCCATCATCTTGGTTAGCTATTTCAGGACAGAAAATATTGTTTTGAAAGAGTCTCCCTCTGGTGACAGACTTTGAAATAGCACCTAAAAGCGATTTGCATGTTCAGACCTACTGCTTACAGGCATGCTGTGATTAACTTTAATTAGGAATATGTTAAGATTTATTAGGGTCTAAAAGAAAATATATATTAATGCAAATATGTAAAAATGCTTACAAATATGATTTCACTAGATGGATATTAATTAGTAGTACTTTAATGGTAGTAATTTACTATTAATTCCAGTCTATGAAGTTAAACAAAGTGAAAGTAAATTTAAATGTGCAAAAGTGTATGGCGTGCACCGTCCAAATTATACACACTGTTCTAACCACATTATACAAGGTTAAAAACATGTTGGTGAAAAAAGTCATGAAAACACAGGATTTTCTCTAATCCCAGCCTGATTAAAACCTTGGTTAATGTGTTTACTATAGACTCAACACATAAAAAAAGAAACAGATTGTTGAATGCAGACCAAGTTTGCAGTATGCCAAGCCCCGGGGGAAGGGGGTGGGCACGACAGGATCCACTTCAGAGATAGCACGACCGATCACCTGTGGGTCAACCAATATCTAGGTAGTTTGGAAAAACACTGGAGACTTAACTGGGAGTGAGGGCAGGAAAAACATCAGTATCACAATCCACAAAAAGCACAGAAAAAAGAAAAAAAACACCTGGTGCTTCTGCAGATGTAAGGTTAGGTTGGAACTTCTGTCACTATCTGCCCATGCCATGGAGTCCAGAGCTTATGGTGGTTCAAAAGTAGTCTTAAATGCAGAATACACCGGGTTAAATCAAACATATGCACAAACCACAACAGAGCTGTAACACATTGCATTAATGACAAAATAACACCAATAACACCACTTTCCAAACACCTACATACAAAGGAAAGGGCTTATAAAACCAAAAAAGGGCGGCCATGTGAAAACATGGAGAGCTGAATCTAATCAAACTAATAAAACAATAAACACACACAGTTGCACCAGATTACACAAATTAACAAATAATATCACCAGGACCCAATAGGGAGCATTGATTTGATATTCTGGATTTCCCGGCAATATCACCAGCGGCCGGTAGAGGGTGACACCCGATGTGACGCCAGACATCTGTGGCTAGACGGCTTTGGTCATGAATATTGTGGCAGGTGGCATTCCATTCTGCCACTGTGTTAGGACGCAGGTGCAACCACTATTTTCTTTAGCTGTGGTTCCAGCCTCTATCACTTATCATCCCCAACTCTGGGCATTTAACAGCTCAAAGTGTCTAATAATCATTTCTAGAACATTGTTTGTTTTTTCTTAAAATAACTAATTGAACTTGAAACACTGTGCCAGCCTGTGCGTCAGCTGGCAGCAGTGTCATAGGTAACTCTACTTCCAGCCGATTAGCAGACCCTAAGGACCCTAAAAAGCACTTGCTCTGCGTTGCTCAATCTGAGCGGCTTTGGTTAACGTAGCTGCTTAATGACCATGTCAGTAAGCTCTCCCTATTTTTCCATTTGATATTTTTTAAATTTTGTGAAGGGTGCTCATTCTTTTTGTGCTAAAAATTTGCAAGTGCAGTAGTATAAGTAGCACCACCTAAATAGAGGTATGATTTGTAGGGATCACATGCTCATTGCTGGGCCAATCCATTGCTGAGCACACATTCACTTACACACTACATAGGGGCAATTAAGATTCGTTAATTAATCTTAAAACTATGTTTTTCTATTGTGGGAGAACCAGAGGAAAACCCAAGCAGACATGGAGAGAATGTGGAAACTGCACATTGGGAATCGAAGCACAGAGACAGATACACCCAGGACAGGGCGCCAATCTGGGCACACACTCACTCACACACTCACTCACACAAACACACTTTATATGGGGTAATTTGGAGAATTCAATTGACCTTGATCCATGTTTTTGGACTGCGGGAGGAAACCGGAGAACCCGGAGGAAACCCACGCGGACACGGGGAGAACATGGAAACTTGACACAGATTGGGATTCGAACCGGGAATCCCTAGTGCTCAGAGGCAAACATGCTAACCACTAAGCCACCGTGTCACCCCCAGTCTGTTTTATTATGCGTAATATACTTCATTTGTGGGTGTAAAGGCCAAGGGAGCAATCTTAAGCTTAAGACCTGTGATTTTTATCTCTAGCTGATATTACCAAATGTGCAAGAGATTACTTTGCCACACCTTTGTTAAAGACTACAAAAAGCTACATTCACTTTACTTAACTGTGCAAAAAAATCCTCTTTTACCATTAACCATTTGCGGCATCTAATTTTTTGGGCTCAGAATCATATGGAATGAATCATCAGACTGTGGAAATGTATTGTGGTTCGAAGAATATTTCAGGTCTTCTTTTTAAGAGACCGTTATCAACAACATGTCCAAATGCCATGGTCTGTACTATGGGGTTATGTTTATTTGCAATTGGCATAAGTAACTCGCACTTTCCATGATTGCAGAATTTATACACAAAAGATATAAAACAACATTTGCTGCCTCCAACACATCTATGCATTTTTCAACAAGATAATGTAAGACAACAGGCAAGGCTGTACCAAGCCATGACTATGGAACAAAAAGTGTATGGGTACTTAATTGGCCTGCCTGCAGTCCTAACATGTCCTCAATAGAATTTCTTTCTTTTTAAAATGTAATGTTATTTTATTGCATATATTAAAATTTGTTGTGTGCCCAGCGATGGATTGGCGCCCTGTCCTGGGTCTATCTGCCCAGTGCCCGAGACATTCTCCCCTGGATGGGCATGGGGAACCCCACCGCGACCCTAATAGAGGATAAAGCGGAAGATAATGAATGAATGAATAAAATGTGTTAATATGAATTACAGGGTGAAAATAGGGATTTACAGACCCTTTCCAAAAAAAATGTATAGCATGAAAAAGTTTTTTTACATGATTTCCATAATTCCATTTAAAAAGATAAACTTTCCTAAATCTATAATTTATGGAATTGTATCTATTTCAATGGAATTGAATGGAAATGAATCAACTTTTCCAGAATATACTGTATATATTTTTTGGAAAGGGTCTCTATATGATTATTTAATATTTTTTACTCCAATTGACTGCAATATTCTGTAAAACACAGCTATGCCACTTGCTGTAAAAATCCATCCATTATCCATAATCCATTATTAATCCTCTACTAGTTACACACAGGACAGGGCACCAATCTAACACTGGGCACACACTCACACACACTATATGGGGCAATTTGGAGCATTCATTCAATCGATGTTTTTGGACTGTGGAAGGAAACCAGAGAACCCGAAGGAAACCCAAAGAATATGGAAACTCTACCCAGATTGGGATTCAATTAAATTCCCACAAGTTTTAATCTGATATTTAGTAGCATTATATTTACTCTGTATAGCATTGATGGAAATTAAAATACTTTTTTTAGATGTCTGTCAGTGAAGTCTCATTTGCTAGGAGTTCTTGATAGTCCCTCACTGATCTGTCATTCATTCTCTGTGCACCATGTAGGTGCCTTTGAAATACAGAATAAAAATAAAGTATTTGATAAACATATCTGATAAATAAAAACAAAGATCAGATTTAACTATACTACATTCAATCAAGCAATCTGTATTGTTCTATGTTGTGAAACAGTAGAGCTCTAGTGCTTAGCTCTTAGTGTCCACATAAGTACACAAATCAAATTGTTTCATACCTCAATTTCTATGACTGGGATGCCTTATTTAAACGTAAGTGGGTAAACAGACAGTCTCAATCAATCAATAAACAGACACAATCAATATGTGAACAAAAAAAATGAAATTGAACATTTTAATTAAATGTTTTAATTAATTAAAGTACCTATTGTAATGTAAGTGTGATTTGATTGATTTAAAAACTGATTTAAAAAATATATATATTTTAAGTGAATTTAATTATAAAGAGCTTTTTCCAATATATATATATATATATATATATATATATATATATATATATATATATATATATATATATATATATATATATATATATATATATATACTGTATATATACAGTTGCAATCAGAAATATTCAACCCCCTCACCTCCAAAGACATTATAGAGATGTGGATGAAAGACAATGACAATAAATGACAAAAAAACCTCATTAAACAACAAACAGTATTTATTAATACATATTTGAGTTATTTTTACAACAGCAGTTGACTTAACTTTGAAGTTCAAATGAAAAATGTAACTCTTTGTACACATGTGCATGTGCACTTTTATTCAATCCCCTGCTTTAATAATTTGTGAAACATCCTTTAGCTTTTATAACTGCCAACAAACGTTTTTGGTAAGTACTAACAAGCTTCTTAAACCTCTCAATTGGAATCTTGGCCCATTCTTCACTTGCAAAAGCCTCTAGTTCAGTGATGTTTGATGGCTTCCGTGTTGCAACTGCCTTCTTTAAATCCCACCAAAGATTTTCAATCGGGTTTAGATCTGGGGACTGAGAAGGTCACTCCAGGACATTCCAGTATCCTTTTATCAACCAAGCTTTGGTTGACTTGGAGGTGTGCTTGGGATCATTGTCTTGCTGGAAGGTCCAATGATTGCCAAGGTTTAATTTGTCAACAGATGGCATCACGTTCATCTTTAAAATGGCCTGGTATTTCTGAGAATCCATAATGCCAGGTACACAATCAAAATTGCCAGTTCCTGAAAAACAGCCCCACATCATCAATGACCCACCTGCATGCTTGACTGTGGGGATGGTATTCTTCTGGTCTTTTGCACGCCAGACGTTCGTCCATATGTCCAAACAGTTTCAGTTTGGTTTCATCAGTCCATAGAACTGTCTCCCAAAACTCTGTAGCCTTATACAAATTCCTCCTGGCATATTCTAGTTGACTTTTGATGTTCCTTGTGGTTAAGAGTGGAGTGCGTCTTGGAGTCCGGCCATGAAGTGTTCTTTTATTCATATTTAACTTGTTCCAGCCTTCATCAGGTCATCCTGTAGGTATCTTGCACTCACACAGTGGTTTCTCTTAGTTGTCCTGACTAAGTTGCTAAGGGCCCTTGATGAAATTTTGGGCTTTCTTCCACGGACAGGCAGGTTTGCAGTTTTAAACTTCCTTATAATGCTCCCAATGATGTCTCTTGGGATGTTATATTTTTTGAAAATCTTCTTATACCCCAAGGCCCTTTAGGTGCGATGAAATAATCTCCTATCTCAGCTTTTGTGGAAGCTCCTTTTTCTTTTCCATGATTGCAACTCGGAAGCCATCAAACATCACTGAACTAGAAGCTTTTGCACGTGAAGAATGGGCCAAGATTCCAATTGAGAGGTGTAAGAAGCTTGTTAGTACTTACCAAAATTGTTTGTTGGCAGTTATAAAAGTTAAATGATGCTCCACAAAGTATTAAAGCAGGGGGTTGAATAATAGTGCACATGCACATGTGTACAAAGAGTTACATATTTCATTTGAACTTCAAAACTAACTAAAATATGTATTAATAAATACTGTTTGTTGTTTAATGAGTTTTTTGTCATTTATTGTCATTGTCTTTCATCCACATCTCTGTAATGTCTTTGGAGGTGAGGGGGTTGAATATTTCTGATTGCAACTGTATATACAGTCATGGCCAAAATTTTTGAGAATGACACAAATATTATATTTTCACATGATCTGCTGCCCTCTGGTATTTATGTGTGTTTGTCAGATGTTTTTATCACATACAGAAATATAATTGCAATCATATTATGAGTAACAAAAGCTTTTCTTGACAGTTAGAATGAGTTAATGCAGCAAGTCAATATTTGCAGTGTTGACCCTTCTTCTTCAGGACCTCTGAAATTCTCCCTGTCATGCTCTCAATCAACTTCTGGACCAAATGCTGACTGATAGCAGTCCATTCCTGCACAATCAATGCTTGCATTTTGTCAGAATGTCTAGGTTTTTGTTTGTCCACCCTTCTCTTGATGATAACCACAAGTTTTCAATGGGATTAAGATCTGGGGAGTTTCCAGGCCATGGACCCAAAATCTCCATGTTTTGTTCCCTGAGCCATGTAGTTATCACCTTTGCTTTATGGCAAGGTGCTCCATCATGCTGGAAAAGGCATAGTTGATCACCAAACTGCTCTTGGATGGTTGGGAGAAGTTGCTCTCGGAGGACATTCTGGTACCGTTCTTTATTCATGGCTGTGTTTTTAGGCAAGACTGTGAGAGAGCCGATTCCCTTGGCTGAGAAGCAACCCCACACATGAATGGTTTCAGGATGCTTTACAGTTGGCATGAGACAAGACTGGTGGTAGCGCTCATCTCGTCTTCTCCGAATAAGCTGTTTTCCAGATGTCCCAAACAATCGGAAAGGGGATTAATGAGAGAAAAGTGCTTTACCCCAGTCCTCAGCAGTCCACTCCCTGTACCTTTTGCAGAATATCAGTCTGTCCCTGATGTTTTTTCTGGAGAGAAGTGGCTTCTTTGCTGCCCTCCTTGAGACCAGGCATTGCTCCAAGAGTCTCCGTCTCACAGTGCATGCAGATGCACTGATTTGGCAACAATGGAACCTCTCTTCTTGAAGTTCTTGATGATATGATAGATTGTTGACTGAGGTGCAATCTTTCTAGCTGCGATACTCTTCCCTATTAGGCCATTTTTGTGCAGTGCAATGATGACTGCAAATTGCAAATTGCCATTATAAAAACTGAAGCAGTAGACTTTGTAAAAATTAATATTTGGATCATCAAAACTTTTGGCCATGACTGTATATATATATATATATATATATATATATATATATATATATATATATATATATATATGTATATATATATATATATATATATATATATATATATATATATATATATATATATATATATATATATATATATAAATGTAATTAAATGCCGTTAACAAAAATATGGAAGTGCGTTCTTTTAGAAAATCCATTTAGCTGTTTATTTAAACAGCCATTAGTGTAAATCTATGTTAGGTCCAGTAGATGGCAGGGCGGAGCAAGACAACTGTTGTATGACGTGAATCCCGATTGTCATAAAATTCCACTATTTATTATATAAATAGTGGAATATAATAATGTGTTTTACCTAGGCACATACATTTTCACTAATGTTATAACTATATATTAGTTAGTATAAAAACTAACAGTCATATTTTTTAACAGTCATAACAGTAATGCCATCATATTTTAATATAAAATAAAGAATAAAAATTGTAAATGACATAAATTAAGACACTCTTTCCCGATCCTTGGTTGCATAAACTTTGGTAGCAGTAATGCCCTCGAAATATTTTCATTACAAACTGAGAGCTTTTTTATATGTCTGCTGGTCGTTTCTATTACTTTTATATTGCAATTGTCATAAGAGTTTTAAAGTCATTGCAGGGTTAATTTTATTAATAAAAATAATAAAAATAGTTCTCTTCAAAGATTTTTAACTGGATTGGGATAAGGACTTATTGCAGACAGTTTAAAACGGAAGGATATTTCTTCTTCCTTAACTGATCAGGAATACATATGAATGTATGTTTTGGTTATTTTCCTACTGCAATTTTCATTACATTTCCTCCATTCTCAGACGCAGCAAAGAAGCAACATTATGGGTCCACCTTTATGCTTCACTGTGGATAAGGTGCATTTTTCTTCATTGAACTTTCTCTTTATTTCAACAGAAATGTAACTAATTTGCATTGCCAAATAGCTCTAGTTTGGTTTTATATATCCATAGAACATTTGCCCAAAAGGATTGTGGTATGTCTCTATAACCTTTGTTAAAATTCAGTCTATTTTATGCATTTCCATTAAGCAATGGGTTCTTTAACCTCTTTTGTTCAGTGTGCGGTGTGTGGTACCATGACTCCAGATTTCTCCAACGTAGCCTGAAGTTCTTTTTATTGTTTTGATTGTTCTATGTAATTTAACCACAGCCACAGTACTAAAATTGCGGATAAAGTGTCTGAAAAAATTTGCAAACCCCAGAAACCATTGTACCTGGCGAACCGAGCCTGACGTAGGCCAGTCCTCCACAGCTTTGATTTTTGATGGATCCATGCTAACTGTGTTTTTGGATACAATAAATCCCATAAACGACACAGAAGCAGTATGGAAGGTGCTCTTAAATTACAATTTTTGTTTTTCCATCACATCTTGGGAGGTTCTTGACTGTTTCAGGAGCAGCCCAAATTGTGTAATTAATAATTGTGCAAGCGAACTTGTGTCACTCTCCTACTCATCTCTCTCCAGTAGGTACTCACATTCGGTACATGGCACTGACTCTGATCTACAGGACAATCTCTGGATCTGCCCCTCCTTACCTTCAATACTTTTTTCCAAAATACACTCCAACTTGTTCACTTCACTCTAGTGATGAATGTCGTCTGGTGATTTAACCTCAGCGTGGTGCTAATTCTTACTCTGTAGTGTTCACCACTGCAAAATGGTGGAAGATCTTGCCAAATCTGTCCATAAGTAACTTAGCATCTTCAAGAAACAAAACCCAAAAATTATGTTTTCCACATAATTGTGTGTGTGTGAGTGTGTGCCCAGCGATGGATTGGTGCCCTGTCCTGGGTCTATCTGCCCAGCGCCCGAGACGTTCTCTCCTGGATGGGCATGGGGAACCCCCCTGTGACCCTAATAGAGGAGGAGTGGGAGATAATGAATGAATGAATAACAACAACAACAACAATAATAATAATAATAATAATAATAATAATAATAATAATAATAAAAGGTGTGATTGGATAATGACCAGGTTTAATAATTCTGCAGTGTAATTTTTAATTAAACACAGATTAGTTTCATTTTGTCATTTGTCATTTTATATCCTTGTGTCTTGACATTTTATTATTGTGTCATCTGCTTCTTTTTGTCACACAATTGAGATTTTGTATCTAAACAGTTTTACTAAACACTTTATTTTAGGAGATATTGCACATGGTATTTCACAATATTTATTGGTTCCAATAATGCTGGCCACAACTCTATGTTTGAATTATGTATGAGTCACAAGCAATGAGTCTTAATAAATTGTAAGATGCTGACATGTTCTGGGCAACTACTAGGATGATGTGAATGTGATGATGTCACTCCTTGCCTGCTCATCATTCTTACTCCTCTTTAAAATCTTAGCACACACTTTGAGCCAGTGAATGCTTTGTTGATTACTCATGACACACAAAGAGGAGTGAGAGAGCCATAGAGAAAGGGGGATAATTACTGGTGTGTGTTGGTGTGTGTACGTGTGTGTGTGTGTGTGTGTGTGTATATATATATCATAGAGCAGCAACATGTGCTATGTGTGTTTTTATTGGGTTTTGACTTGATTTAGAGAAAGACTGGAGGTTCTGAGCAATGGTGCGATGGACGTAACATGTAGGGTAGGGGCATGAATAGAGGTAAGGGCAGTTGGGTGAAACAACTGAGTCCTTGAAACACATGCTCTCTCTCCTCTCATCTCTCCTTCTATTGTTGTGCTAATTTTGGGCCTCGGCCACCATCTGCCCTCCCTCAGGGACAGAAGAAGACAGACGCTTCGCTTTTCTTTCCTTGGAGATCAGAAAAAAGAGGGATCACTGAGTGCCTGTGGGTCAATTATTGACAGCCCCAGGGTTACCAAGAGAAGGAGAGCAGAAGAAGTGAAAAAATGTTATTACAAGTGAAATTGTTGCCATTTGAAATAAATTAATCATTTGGTTTCAGATGTTGTTCATATTTGAATCTGTTATAATGTGTAATTTGTTTAAATGTATCATTCAACTACAAAATTGATTTATTTACAATTATTGCATATTTCTATTAATTACTTTTATCATTATTGTTGTATTCACACTGTTTCATACTGTCTGCTCTCCATCATTTCGAGGTGAGGATGCTACTACATGGTTCTACTTTGCTCTTCTGTGTAAAAGGTATGGAGTGGTTCCCCATGGTTGGGCAATAAAACATTACCTTATCTTATCCTTGCTAAGATACAGAAGTGCGTCTGAAGCAACCACTGCACCCCATTAGACACATCTCGCTTGATGTCCACATCTAACCTTCTATATAAATGTGTGTGTGCGTGTTTGTGTGTGTGTGTGCATTTGTGTGTGTAAAGTGGCTGATGTAAATTGCCGCTATATAGTTTGTGTGTGTGTGTGTAGGTGTGTGTGTGTGTGTGTGTGTGTGTGTGTGTGAGTGAATAAGTGAGTGAGTGAGAAATATTGACACACAATATGGAAAATATGTATTAAATGCACACAAATATTTGTATTTGAGTTTTTGACATGTAAGTCTTACCTGATGTATGTAGGTAACAAGCCAAGTAATTCACACATACAAAGGCATCAAAATAAATAATTTAATAAATAATGAAGGGCGGCACGGTGGCTTAGTGGTTAGCACGTTTGCCTCTCAGCACTAGGGATTCCCGGTTCGAATCCCAATCTGGGTCGAGTTTCCATGTTCTCGCCGTGTCCGCGTGAGATTCCTCCGGGTTCTCCGGTTTCCACCCACAGTCCAAAAACATGGATTAAGGTTAATTGAACTCTAAAAAATTACGCCATATAGCGTGTGTTTGTGTGAGTGAGCATGAGCCCAGCGATAGATTGTCACCCTGTCCTGGGTGTATCTGCCCAGCACCACAAACGTTTTCCCCTGGATGGGTATGGGGAATCCCCCCCCCCCTTCCCCCGCGACCTTAGTAGAGGATAAAATGATAATGGATGGATGGATGGATGGATAAATAATGAAGAGACACAGGGAAATAAGTTTAAACATATATAAAAGGATAAAAGTCCCTGTCCCTCTCAAATTAATATCAGATAGTTAATTCTAAATGAATAACAGGTTTCTCATCACAAGAAGCATACTGTGATGAGTAAAAGCAAAGCTCTCTCATGAGACCTTCACAACATTATTGTTGCAAAACATATTGATGGTATTGGTAACGGATTTATTCCTTAACTTCTGAATGTTCTAGTGAGCAACTTTGGAGCCATTATCCAGAAGTATAAAACATTTTTTAAATAATTTTACCATTTTTGCTCTGGGCAGATACACCCAGAACAGGGTGCCAATCTATCGCTGGTTACATTCACTCACACACACTCACACACACACACACACACACACACACACATACTATATGGTGCAATTTAGATAATTCAATTTACCATGAATCCATGTTTTTGGATGGTAAAAGGAAACCAGAGAACATGGAAACTCAACCCAATTTGGGATTCGAACCTGGATCCCCAGCACTGACAGGTAAACATGCTAACCACTAAGCCACCATGTGAAGTAATTTCTAAGGAACCAAGTAATGACATAATTTAATCAACCTCTTTGACCTCTATGCACACTGGCCCCAACACAATTGCTGAAGAAAAAGCAAATTGAAGCCAGTTGAAATTTTTCTGCATAACATTTGGATAAGCTTCTAAAATACGGGGAGAATATATTCTGGTTAGATGAGACCAAAAGTAAACTGTTTGGATGGGATAGCACACACCATGTTTGGAGGAGAAATGACAATGTAATGTTTTGAAGTTTGTAGGTGACTTTGACTGTGGGAGAAAACCAGAGAATTCAGAGGAAACCCATGCGGACACGGGAAGAACATAGAAAATCCACCCAAATTGGGTTTCAAACCGGGAATCTTCAGTGCTGAGAGGCGAACGTGCTAACTACTAAGCCACCAATTGGCTAAATTGATATATTTAAACAGCGAAAGAATGGCGACATGTGTATGAACATTCATCTACTTCCATTTTGTTTCTTTGTTTCATTTGAGATGTTGCCAATTTCTTGAAGGTGCCGTCAATGCTTCATCTATAGCTCTGCCGAAACACTGCAACTATGACAATTACTGCATGGAACCTGGATTTCTATTAGACTGGCAGTCCTGCAACAAGCCCTCAATGGCCTTATATAGTTTTCCAATCATTAGAGTTTTTCCAATTGTTAAATATGGACACCTGATCACCACACAATCTGTACATGGCTGTCTAACGCTGCCCGTCCACTCAAGGAGGATGAGTCCCTCACTGAGCCTTTGTCCTCCCATGGTTTCTTCCTTAAAATAACAGCATAACAGGGAGTTTTTTCTTGCCATTGTCGCTTCTGCTTGCTCTTTGGGGGTTTACAATGCTGTAAAGCTTTGTGACAATGTACTGTTGTAAAAAGCGCTATATAAATAAATAACTTCAACTTGAACTTGATCTTTCAGGATGCTGACGATGAAAATGAGAAGGAACTTTAGCAAGACCCAATCATCCCAAACAAACAGCTAATAAAATTCTCAAGTGGTTTCAGAGAAAGAAACTAAAGCTGCTTAAATGATCCTGTCGATCATCCAACTCCAATCCAACTCCAATCCAACTAAGAATATTGGGAAATATCCGAGGATCAGAGTTCATTGCATGGGACCAGTTTCCAAGCTTAAACAAAGGTTTTTCTACCAAGTAGCAAAAATATTTCAATAAGCACGTTATTTTTATCCTGTATCACTCCACTTTATTACACATAATTTATGGTGATTTTTTTGTGTGGGTCTGTACATATTTCATTATGAACTTAAAATTGTGAGTGTATACACACTTGGGTAGGTATACTTTACATAGTGTTTGGTACATACAGTGACTGCGACATTTGAAAAACATTTTGCACTCACAGATCTCAATCTCAATCTTTCACTTTGTAGGACTTTAGGTCTGTAGTGGAACAAGAGATAATTCTTTACGCAGATGGTTTTGATTTTCTCTCTGGCGAGACAAGACAGAGAAAAGAGAAAAAAGAATATATAAAGAATAGTAATATATGAGCAGGTGAAGCAGTGCTCTCTCTCTCTCTCACACACACACACACACACACACACATACACATACACATATATGCCTAAGGGCATGCTGTTTGTTCTTTTTCTCTCTTCCACCCCCCCCCCCAAACACACACAAAGGGGGTGAATCGTTATTGAATGGGCACAAGCCCTACCTTACAACAGGCCCAGCTGCTCATGAGTAAGTCATGGCCATCCCATTTCTTTTCAAATGTTTCCTTGTTTATTCATAGTCTGACTGTCAATTCAGATCTTAATTTATTTTCAAAAAGGAGAAACAAGTGGTGATTATATTGCAGCCTGTTTTAATAAGGCCCGAACATGAGGGGAAGTGTTGTGATATGTAGCATTTTGGCAAAAAGAAATCTCTTATTGTGCAAAGCTCAGTTTTAAAAATACTTGATAAATTGGGTAGTTAATAAATTATTATTCTTCATTTATTCATTCATTATTTTCCGTTTAATCCATGCCCATCCAAGGAAGAACGTTTCGGAACACTTGGCAGAGGACAGGACATCAATCTATCGCTGGGCATACTCACTCTCTCATTTATTCACTCTCACACACACAGACTATAGCGGCAATTTACATCAGCCACTTTACCTTGAATCCATGTTTTTTGGACTGTATGAGGAAACCGGAGAACCCGGAGGAAACCCACACAGACACAAGGATAACATGGCAACTCCCCCCAAATTGGGTTTTGAACATAGATCCCCAGCTGTCAGCGTCATAGTAAAAAGGACTGCGTAATCCGGATCAGAGTAATGCAGTTTATTGCACAACGGTGATGCACAAAGCCAAATACAGGGCTAACAAAGATAACCCAGATACTGTGCGACGCAAAACACAAATAAACCACCGCCGATGAGCGGAGAAAACGAAACGAACAAAACGAACGAATACACAAAACTGCGTAACCCGCGATAAAGTCGATCGCTGACGCAGTAAGTCCACAGAAGAAGAGCAGTAACGAGCTGAAGACTAATCCCGGAAGAGAATAGCACAAACAGCAAGTGAGCGTGATACAACGCGAGGAAGAAACCCGGAAACTAAGCTTATAACGACACAAACCGGAAATGACATAAACAACACATGATCAATACTCCGGTGATTGACAACGACCTGAGGAAACCGTAGACATTCCCTCACCAGAGTGCACTGCAGAGGGAGCGTGAGTGACATTACCCCCCCCTTCCCGAAGGGGTAGAGAAGCAGAAGAAAAAACCCTATACCTACCTTGGCGACGCGGACGGCCCCTGCCACGGGGTGCAGGCTTCTCAGGATAAGTTCTGTGAAAATCCGCAATGAGATTGGGATCCAAAATATCGGTAGCTGCCACCCAGCTACGCTCCTCAGGGCCGAATCCCTCCCAATCTACCAGATACTGGATAGTAGAGCCACGACGACGCGAATCCAACAGGGAGGAGACCGAAAAAACATTAGGAAGGGAAGAAGCCTGAGCAACAGTCTGCTCCTGGAGAGCTAAATCGAGGGGACCGGAAACAAATGGTTTAAGGAGGGACGTGTGAAACACAGGATGAACCCTGTACTGGGGTGGTAATTGTAGATGGTAGGAAACCGGATTAACTTGACGCAAAATGGTAAATGGACCTAGAAAACGAGGCAGTAGTTTGCGTGTACCAGAGCGACAACGGAAATCCCGAGAACTAAGCCACACCCTGTCACCAGGAGAATATACCTGTGCATCACTACGATGACGATCAGCAAAAGATTTATTGCGCTGTAACGCAGATTCCACCCTCTGGTGAACCTGCTCCCAGACCCTCTCACTACGTTTAAACCACTCATCAACCAAAGGAGAATTGGTGGGTTCAGGGTCCCATAGCATAAATTGTGGTTGATAACCTAAAACACATTGAAAAGGTGTCAAACCAGTAGCCGAGTGCCGGAGGGAGTTTTGAGCAATCTCAGCCCAAGGGAGATAACGAGCCCAATCAGTAGTATTGTTGAAGGCAAAAATACGAAGAAATTTAATGAGTTCCTGATTAACTCTCTCGCACTGGCCATTGCTCTCCGGGTGGTAGCCAGAAGTTAAACTTACAGTAGTACCCAATTTCTCAAAAAACGATCTCCAAACAGCTGAAGTGAATTGAGGACCACGGTCAGAGAGAATATCCTCAGGGATACCGAACACAGGAAAAATATTCTTGAAAAGGAGTTCTGCGGTCTGAAAAGCGGAGGGAAGAGAAGCCAAAGGAAAAAAACGCACAGCCCTAGAAAAACGATCAATAAGGGTAACTATGGTGGAAAAACCATCAGAACAAGGTAGATCAGACACGAAATCTATAGCCAGATGAGACCAGGGACGCACTGGAACCGGTAAGGGACGAAGTTTACCTGCAGGCAATGTCTTGGGTGTCTTACATGTAGCGCAAATAGAACATGAACGGACAAATCGCTGAACATCAGAATTTAAGGTCTCCCACCAGTATTTGCGGCGAAGAAGATGAACAGTGCGCTCCACCCCGGGATGACCCGAACAAAGAGACGAATGAGCCCACGTAATGAGACGAGTGCGAAATGACTCAGGAACATACAAGGACCCCCGAGGACAAGCAGAAGGAGCAGACCTCGTTTGAAGAGCATTCACTATTTCATGATCAAATTCCCAATGCAAAGAATTTATGAAACAACGATCAGGAAGAATAGGGGAGTCATCCTGCAAGTCCTCCCCACCGCCAGGGTGAAGACGAGAGAGAGCATCAGCAGGAATATTGCCCTGACCCGGACGAAAAGAAATAGTAAAGTCAAAACTGTTAAAAAATAAAGACCATCTCGACTGCCGAGCATTCAAACGCTTAGCTCCCTTAAGGTATTCTAAGTTCTTATGGTCGGTGATAACAATAAAAGGATGATTAGCCCCCATTAACCAATGGCGCCATTCCTCCAAAGCAATTTTAATGGCAAGAAGCTCGCGGTCACCAATACAATAATTCCTCTCTGCCTGAGATAGTTTACGCGACAAAAACGCCACTGGCCGTCGAGCTGAATTGAGCCCCTTACCCTGCGACAAGACAGCTCCCACTCCAGAAGAAGAAGCATCGACCTCAACGAAAAAAGGTTGCTCAGGGTCAGGGTGAGCCAAGACTGGAGCGGAAGTGAACCTGGATTTAAGATCCAAAAATGCTTGATCAGCCTCCGAATTCCAAACAAGATGACGAGGTCCACCCTTAAGTAAATTAGTAAGCGGAGCCGAAAGTGCACTGAAAGACAGAATGAATTTTCGATAAAAGTTAGCAAACCCCAAAAATCGCTGCAACTCCTTGACGGTGGTGGGGACCGGCCATTCAAGAATAGCGCTAACCTTACTAGGATCCATTTGTAACCCATCCACAGACAAAACATATCCCAAAAAAGAAATACGACTCTGATGGAACTCACACTTCTCTGCGTGGACAAATAAGTTATTGTCTAACAAACGTTGGAGAACGGATGACACATGCAGGCGATGAGTCTCAACATCAGCAGAAAAAACCAATATATCATCTATGTATACTAAAACAAACTCCTCCAGAAATTCCCTAAGTATCTCATTCATAAAAGACTGAAAAATACCAGGGGCATTAGTGAGGCCAAACGGCATTACCAGATATTCATACTGACCCGAAGAAGTGACAAACGAGGTCTTCCACTCATCCCCCTCCCTAATACGTACCAGATTATAAGCATTACGTAAATCTAACTTAGTAAAAATGGTAGCAGATTTTAACCTCTCCAATGCGGACGGAACGAGGGGAAGAGGGTAAGCCATCTTGCGGGTAGCCTGGTTGAGCAACCTATAATCAATACATGGCCTAAGGGACGAATCCTTCTTGGGAACCCTCTTGACACCCTCAATGAGCTCTATGGCGCAATTAGAATTACGATGAGGCGGTAAAGAAGAGTTACTGGATGAACCAAATACCTGCACAAATTTTGCATACTCCAAAGGAACTCCCCTAGGTAGACAGGGGGGTGGCAGATTCTCCGAGGATTGCCGACGAACAGGGTAGCGAAGACACTGAGAAGAACAAAAGGGAGACCAATGAATAACATCCTGAGAAGCCCACGAGATGACTGGGTCATGCCGCTGAAGCCAAGGCAGCCCTAGAATAAGGGGAAAAGAGGGAGAAGAAATCAGGAGAAAAAAAACAACGTTTCGCTATGCATAGCCCAAATAGAGAGGGTGCAAGAGGTAGTGGAGTGTGTAATGGATCCCGGGTGCAGGGGTCGGCCATCAGCCGAACTGACCCGAATGGCTTGTTGTAGTGTGGTAGTGGGAATACCCCATTGATTGGCCAGAGTGGTGTCTAAAAAATTACCCTCAGCCCCGGAATCCAAAAGTGCTGTGGTGTTCACCGACTGATTAGCAAATGATAAACGAACAGAAAACAACATGGGTTTACGTATTTTCCACCTAGAGGTGCTTACCACAACTGAATCCTGGGCGGATGTAATAGCTCTAATCCGAGCGGAAGAACCACGATCCCGATTAGATGGACAGGAGGGACAGGCATCCAGGAAGTGATCGTTGGCAGCACAATATAGACATAAACGTCCCTTTATGCGACGATTCCTTTCACTCACAGAAAGGCGGATGGATTCCACCTGCATAGGCGTCTCTGTGTCCAATGAAGCCGAGCGTTGAGCAGCAGCAGCAATAGCAGGCCTTGACAAGGTGGAGCGGGAAAGAGTGCTCTTACGTGTCTGCCAAAGCTGATCCAGCTTGATGGAGGCCGTGATGAGCTCGGACAGGGACATCTCTGCGTCCTTAAAGACCATCTCAGCCGAGATTTCTCTCCGCAAACCAGATCTATATGCCACGATAAGAGCTGGTTCGTTCCAACCACTGTGTGCAGCCAAAGTCTGAAATTCTAAGGCATAATCAGCTACCGAACGTGAGCCTTGCCGAAGTTCAAACAGTAATTCCCCAACCGAACGACCCTGACGTGGGTGAAAAAACGTGCCTTTAAACCGCTCGAGAAATAGTGAAAAGTCGCGTGATTCGGCACCGCGGGCGCTCCATAACGCCGAACCCCAGTTGCCAGCGCGTCCGCGCAAGCGCGAAATAATGAACGAAATTTTCTGTTCATCAGTGGCTGCCGGACGGTTAGCAAAGTACATAGAACACTGTAGAAGAAATAACTCACAAAACTCGGAGTTTCCGTCGAATCGCTCGGGTTCAGCTACCGTAAGCGGCGATACCGCCGAACTGGAGGTGGATGCAAACCCGGAAGCATCGGATGACGCCTCGGCGGTGGTAGTGCCGGGTGGCTGGAGAGATCCCCGTTCCAACCGATCCTGACGCTCCACAATGGATCCCATGGCTTTAGACAGTTCGAGCATTTCCTGCCTGAGTTCGCAGAGGAAACGCCCTTGTTCCCGAAGTGCGTGCATCAGATCCGTGGATTGAGACGCGTCCATGTTCATTGGCGTTGTATGTGTCAACGGCGTAGTAAAAAGGACTGCGTAATCCTGATCGGAGTAATGCAGTTTATTACACAACGGTGATGCACACAACCAAAAACAGGGCTAACAAAGATCACCCAGATACTGTGTGATGCAAAACACAAAATAACCACCGCCGATGAGCGGAGAAACAAAACGAGCAAAAACAACAAATACACAAACTGCGTATCCCGCGATAATGTCGATCGCCGACGCAGTAAGTCCACAGAATAAGCGCAGTAACGAGCTGAAGACTAATCCAGAAAGAGAATAGCACAAACAGCAAGTGAGCGTGATACAACGCGAGGAAGAAACCCGGAAACTAAGCTTATAACGACACAAACCGGAAATGACATAAACAACACATGATCAATACTCCGGTGATTGACAACGACCTGAGGAAACCGTAGACATTCCCTCACCAGAGTGCACTGCAGAGGGAGCGTGAGTGACACCAACCCCTGGCGTCACTGTGACCATATTCATTAGTGGCCATCACCAAAACCTTGAATATTACATATCTTCCTCCTACATTGCAAAAATGAAATCTTAAGAAGTTTTTGGAAATATTTCTGTGCTAATATTTTGCCTTTAATTATAGAATAAATATTTTAAGAATCAGAAAACATTGAAAAGTACATTCAGTAAAAAAAATAATTTTGTACCTTCAGTTTATTATACCAATGTGGGTAATTAGGGCAGTCACACACACACACACACACACACACACACACACACACACACACACACACACACACATAATTTTGCCCTTACTCATTTTTATTTTTTCAAACGTGAACATAATATCAATATTCAATTAAATGTTTGGGCTACTGTCATTCATTTTTGTGTATACTTTTATCGTTTTATATATAAGGCTATAATTACACTTAAGGTTACATGTCCTTTACCCTGATGACACAGGTTTCTGGTCAGATTTTTTCCTGCATCACTGCCATCTGTTTGGATAAAGGCTCATTATCCAAAGCTAAACTTGGCATAAACTGAATTCCTGATCAGTGCAACAAAACAAACCATTTAATCTGAACCAGAATGCTGTAGTTCGAATGGTGTCCATTGATTCCAAGCAAGCATATATATATATATATATATATATATATATATATATATATATATATATATATATATGTATATATATGTATATATATATATATATATATATATATATATATATATATATATATATATTTCCAATACATGACTCAATGGCCTTTGGCATGCTGTGAAGATGCTGTAGTACATAATTTTGTTGTAAAAATCATTATGCATATACAAATATTTTATTTTAATTAACATTTTCTCAGGGCAGCACTGTATCTAACACATTCACCACTCAGCACTGGAAATCCAGGTTCAAATCAGGTTCATGTTCTAGGTAAATAGAATGCTGTCAATTGTCCCATATAGTGTGTGTTTGTGTGTGTCTGTCTGTGCCCAGAGATAAACCTTCTCCCCTAAATGGGCATGGGGACCCCCCTAAAATCCTAGTAGATAGGTAGGTAGGTAGATAGATAGAGTACTTTATTTATCCCGAAGGAAATATAGCAAATGATATGAATGAATGAATGAATGAATGAAAACATTTTCTCTAGTCATGTATAAATATATGCAAAGTATCAGATTTGCAGAATTAAGAATTGGTGACAAACTACTTAGTAAATAAAGTTGTCAGGTCTCTCACAATTCTATTTTCCAGTTACAATTTTCAAATTTTGCTGTTTTGTTTTGTCTGGGTAGCGAACTCCTGTTAACTTACCTTTATAATAATCTCAAGCCTGACCTCTACATAGGAGAAGAGAAAGCGTTTTATTAATTATATTACAGTAAATGGAAGGTTGATAATGACCCATGCCAGGCCCTGTGTACTTTCTCCATGGCTGATCACTTTCCTTTACATTATATGTATGTTTGTATGTATGTATGTATGTATGTATGTATCTGCTTTTTGCCCATTTTATGACCTAGACCCATACAGCAATCTATCTATCAATTACTCACTCAGGCAAACACACAAACACACTAAATGGGTCAAATTATAGCATTCGATTTCCCTTGAATCCATGTTTTTTGACTGTTGAAAACCGGAGAACCTGAAGGAAACCCATGGGGACACAAGGAGAACATGTAAACTCCACCCAGATTGGGATTCAAACCGGGATCAAATGCAAACCTGCTATCCACTAACCCACCGTGCTGCCCAGGTAAGTAAATTTGACTAGTAAATTTTTTTTATTTTTTTTAAAGTCTAATATTTCTGAGAACAGCTTTGTATCAGATCATAAACAATTTATATAAAAATGCAAACTGATAGACATTTTGAATAAGGTTACACTCCTTTATCTATAGGTGTGTCAATTAATTAAGGTTGTGTTGTCATAACACCACTTAATATACAACCTCAGTCTGACAAAATCACCTCCTTATTTGTTTGAAACTGTCTATGTTTGGTTGCAGAAGTTGAAAATTATGTTAGGATGGCCAACACACAGGAGGGATGTAGCCCCATAGTGACTCATTTCAGCAATTGCTGGTGACGAATATGAAATGGAGAACTCAGAGGAGACCTAAAAGGGTTGTCATTTGAAGGCTTAAGAATACAGTCATCCTATACTTACAACACAATATGATGTTTGGTAATTTACACATAGCACTTTTATATATATTTATATCCAGCTCTAAGGTATAAATGTGATGTACAACCTTCTGTTAACAATGTCCCTTGATGTAAAGTAAAGTCTATGGGAATTTCCCTGTACCTAAGACCTATTAATAACACCTCATCCTTTTGAATGTCACATTTTAGCTTAGTGGTTAGGGTGTTGGGCTATCAATCTGAAGGTTGTGGGTTTAAATCCCAGGTCCACTGATGTTACTGATGTTACCTTGATCAAGGCCCTTAATATTCACTGCTCCAGGTATGCTGTGGTCAACCCTGTGCTCACTTTGTATGTCACTTTGGATAAAATCATCTGCTGGATGACCAAATGTAATGTAATGTATGAATGCTGCTTTAAGGGTTCACCACAGTGAATCATTACTCTCCATCTCACCCTTCTTCTTCTTCTTCATCACCCAACCACCTGCATGTCCACCCTTACAAAATACAAAAGAAACTCCTATTTTTCTGTTTTGGACTTATTCCCCTCATCTTGCCTGGTGGTTTTACCCTCAGCAGCCTTCTGCCAATATAAACCTCATCCCTCCTCTGCATATGTCTGAAACCAAATTAATCTTGTCTCACTACCCATCCATCCATCCATCCATCCATCCATCCATCCATTATCTTCCGCTTTATCCTATATCAGGGTCACAGGGGGGTTCCCCATGCCCATCCAGGGGAGAACACCTCAGGCAGATACACCCAGGACAAGGCGCCAATCTATAGCTGGGCTGTCGCACTACCTTATCTTCATCTCCAAAATGTCCTACCTGTTTCTCTGATCTCTCTGGTCCTTTTCACATTAATCTTCCATCCTCAAGAATGTTCCTAGCTGAATCCCTCATTTTGTTGTTGTTGCCCAAATATACTTCTCTTGTGCTACAATTCTAATAAACTTCTAATCCTTGGTTAGTGACTCTGCCTTACGGACAGAGTTGGGAAAATCGTTCCACCATTTTGCAGTGGTGAACACTACGGAGTAAGAATTAGCTCCTCGGTGAGGTGGAATCACCAAGCGACAATCATCAGTAGAGTGAGATGAACGAGTTGGAGTTCATTTGGAAAAGATAGATTGAAGGTAAGCGATACAGATCCAGGAATGGTCAGTGACTTGTACTGAATTCGAACAGCTACAGGGAGCCAATGGAGAGAAATGAGTAGTGGAGTGACATGAGTTTGCTTGGGCTGGTTGAATACAAGTGGGAGACCAGCAAGCAACACATTACAATAATCAAGCTGGGATAGGATGAGGCCTTGACCTAACAGCTGGATAGCATTTTCAGTCAAGGAAGGTCTGATCTTTCTCATGTTGTAAAGAAGGAATCTGCAGGAATGGATTGTTTTGGTAACATGAACAGGAAGGTCAGGTCGTGATGGATTGAGGGTTTAGTTGGGATAATGAGAAGCTCTGTTTTTGCTAAATTTAATTTGAGATGACAGGCCTTCATCCAAACAGATATGTTGGTGAGGCAGTCAGATATCTGATTTGAGATCATGGTGTCGTCAGGGGCAAAAGACAAATGAAGCTGAGTGTCATCAGCATAGCAGTTGTAAAAGAAACCATGTGCCTGAATTACTGTGTCCAGTGATGTCATGTAAAATAAAAAGAGGAGAGGACCAAGTACAGAGCCCTGAGGAACACAGTAAGTACTTGGTGAGAATTAGAGATCTCTCCATTCCATAACACTTTGAAGGTCCTTCCTGTTAGATCTGATCGAAACCATTCAAGTGTTGTACCAGAAAAGCCTAATTCTAATAGAGTGGACAGTAGAATCTGATGATTTACTGTATCAAAAGCTGCCAAAAGACCTTGCAGAATGAAGACAGAGGATTGAGAGTTAGCTTTGGCAGATTTATGTGAGTCAGTCACAGAAAGCAATGCTGTCTCGGTGGAGTGACCACACCTAAAACCAGACTGATTGGGATCGAAGAGTTTGTTCTGAGTAAGAAACCTGCAGACCTGTGTAGATACCACCCATTCAAATGCTTTAGACAGGAAAGGTAAAAGTGATACAGCTCTCGACCAAATTTGGGTTGAGTGTTGGCTTTTTGTGTAGAGCTTTGACTATGGCCTGTTTGAAAGAATCAGGAAAATTGCCAGACTTGAGGGAGGAGTTGATGATGTGTTTAAGGGCTAGTGGAATAGAGGAAAACAATGGATTGAAAAAGTTGAGATGGGACGGAATCAAGGGGGCAAGATGTCAGGTTGCTGGCAAGAAGAATCATGCAGATGTCAGATTCTGAGACAGGGGAGAAGGAGGAGAGGTTTGGTTCGCTGGATGTGTGAGATGTAGTGTTGTGGAAATGGGGGGTATGAAAGATGCCCTGATGCCCTCAATCTTTTCTGTGTACAAGGTTGCAAAGACATCAGCTGACAGAGAGGTGCTGGAGGGAGAAAAGGAGGATTGAGTAAAGAGTTAAAAGTACTAAATAAAGTGCTGGCATCTGAGATGCATGTTACCTTGGACTGGAAGAACAAGGACTTAGGAGCAGTTACATCTTTCGAGAAGGTGGCGAGTGAGAACTGAAATGTTTCTAAATCTGAAGACAGACCACACTTACTCCATTTTCTTTCAGCGGATCGAAGAGAAGTGCATTGTTTCCGAAGCACCTCTGTGAGCCAGGGATTGGACGGAGAGCTGTGTGTTTTCCTGGTGGATATTGGACAGACCTGGTCAAGACATGAAGCCAAGGTGGAGCAGAATGTGCATGGTGCAGTGTTAGTGTCAAAGGTTGAGAACTTACGTATGCAAGGAAGGGCATCTGTAACCAAGTTAGCAAAAACTGTATAAGAGAGAGAGTTAAGATTACGACGTACCTGAGTGGTTTTATTGACAATCAAGAGAGGTGGAGGAAGAGAAACAGAGAACTGCATAAAAAAGTGATGTGATTCATGAAGTAGAATGATGTGTAGGTCAGAAGTGAAACAAAAGTGTGTCATGATAAGGTCAAGCTGGTTACCAGCCCTGTGGGTAGCTGAAGTGCAGAGTAAATGGAGGTCCAGGCTAGAGATAAGAGCAAGAAACTCAGTAGCATACGTTTGGTCTAAGTGAATGTTGAAATCACAGAGGACGACCAGAGGACAACCATCATCTGGGAGAGATGATATTAACATATCAAATTCCTCGACTAAGTTATCTAGTTGACCTAGGGGTGATAGATGACAACAAAATGACATTTAACAGGTTCTGTGATGGTCAGTGCATGGAATTCAAATGAAACAGAAAATGAAACAATACCAATGAGAATCAACTTTTTAATTTCTACTTTTTCTAGCCCTTTTTACTGCCTTATGGTCAGAGCCACAATCTCTAATCCACTAAGATTCTAACTTTCCCTTTTTACTCTGGAAGTTACTTGTGTGAAACAGATCACTATTGGAACTCTACAACATCCACAACACCACTGTGCTTGTACTGTACTCTCTTTATTACCTTTTGATAGGTTATAATGAAGAATATTTATCTGCTTGATGCCATAAAAATTGTTTAAGAAGATTAAAACTTAAAAAAACAAACCCTTTAACCAAGTCTCCACATGTGGACGTGTATGGAGTTTACACACTTCCTTAGTATTTCTTAATGCTACAAAAACAATCATCATGAATTGAACTAGCAGATATCACCATTAAATAAAAACAATATTTTAAATTCCATTTCATTCAGAAAGGAGTTGGTTGTAGGAGATCATGATAAACTGATCGCGAAAGGGTGTCAAGTAGATCGCGATGGAGGTTTGAGAAAAAAAGTGTTTATAACGTATCAGCGCTTTTATTACAGCAATAATAAAATTATTATTGTCTTGTCTCTCTCGCTGTTCCCAAAACCGGTATGTGGCCATGCCTAAATCTGAAGCACTGCATTGTGAATCATCTACATTCGATAGTTTCTGTTTGTGCTTTTACACTTTATTTGACTGACAAGATGAGTGAATGACTTCACTCCAAAAGAACTAAAATGTTCCACTTTCATTTAGAGTGGGGGGGGGGGGGTGAATATTTTATTACAATGTCAAACTCAAAATGCATTTGCTTTTATTAATGTTCATGTTCTGTTTGGGGGCAGCACGGTGGCTTAGTGGTTAGCATGTTCAGTGCTAGGGATTCCCGGTTCAAATCCCAATCTGGGTGGAGTTTCCATGTTCTCCCCGTGTCCATGTGGGTTTCCTCCGGGTTCTCCGGTTTCTTCCCACAGTCCAAAAACATGGATCAAGGTCAATTGAATTCTCCAAATTGCCCCATATAGAGTGTGTTTGTGTGTGTGAGTGTGCCCAGTGATAGATTGGTGCCCTGTCCTGGGTGTATCTGCCCAGTGCCTGAAATGTTCTCCCCTAGATGGGCATGGGGAACCCCCGCCCACGACCCTAATAGAGGATAAAGCGGAAGATAATGGATGGATGGATGGATGTTCTGTTTGGGGAAATGTGGGTTACAGTGATTGTTTTACATTTGTGCTGTATACTGTGTGTTTGGGTGTACTAAAATCAGGTTTTCTCCGTGCTATTTGTTGGAATGTGTTTAATAAAAGAGCAAAAAAAAAAAAACCCGGTAGATCTCGATGACCTGTCCAATGGAAAAGTAGATCTCGGGCCAGAAAAGTGTGGGCACCCCTGTTTTAAAGCATTTATTTTAATGTACTATACCTTATTGAAATTGGCCTCTAGCAAATGAATCTATGTTTACTAATTTATGTTCAGTGGAAAATGGTCAAACTCATGGTTTTATATGTTGCCATATATTGTATTGGCTGACTGCTGGGTTCTTTTGAATGCACCTATCCAATGGGCTGTGGGAAGAGCGACCTTGTTTTTTCTAATCATATAAATGAGCTGTGAATTATAATAAATTGAAGCATCGATGATCAACACTTGTTTGGCTTTCTTTTCTTCCAAAACGTTTGTACTCCAGCACTTGGGATTTGGAACATAACAATTTGGGGGCACCAGCAAAAATATTTTTTTTGGTAGCTGACTGGGTCAGCTATACCTTTATACTACATTCTCCATTACTTTGTACTCTCAACCCAAAAGTTTTTTTAAACACATTAGTTTCTTGCTCATCCAGCCTTTCTTTTATGTACATCTATTTGGTTTTACTCCTGATAATCTTCTTTCCCTTTCTCTAATCAATTCAGTACTACAAGCATTCATTGACCTCTTCCTACTCACACCACAGATCACAATGCCATCTGCAACCATCATATTCCACAAAGATTCCTGTCTAACCTTGTCAGTCAGCCTGTCCATGACCATCCACCACAACGAACCAGAACTTTAAATTCACTTCTGCACACTTTCCATTTACAGTGGGGAAAAAAGTATTTAGTGAGTTGGTTTTCTCCATAACATTTCTCCAATCACTGACTTGTGGTGTTCTCATTTGTATGTCACTTTGGATAAAAGCGTCAGCTAAATGACTAAATGTAGATTTAAATGTAAATATGTCACCAATTTTGCAAGTTCTCCCACTTAAAAAGTTGAGAGAGGCCTGTAATTGTATATATATAATATTGGATAAAATTAAATAACATATGAAATGTGTCTGTCAGCAGTGGATAGCACATTCAGTTTTAATAAATGATGGTTTTGGCTGAAATTTCTTGAATAAACGAATCTGAGCTTCGACAGAAAAGCATGAATCCGTTTTACCAGTCAGTCGCAGATGAGACAGTTTTAACAAGGTTTTGCTTTGAAATACCGTAACTTTGCAACAGTTTGCACCTTCAGAAAAATTCTGACGGTTTCTGAAAGCTGAAAAAAGCTGCTCTTTACAGCCAACATACAGTTATTATGGTAACTTTACTCCCGATACTAGCGAAAAAAATCTGTCTCCCTCAAACATACACAGAGCTTAGAAGCACAAACGGCTGACGGGGACTACCGCTGCTGGAGGAGAGGCTGCACAGAAAGCTGCTCTCATTTGATCGGAGCTACTGACAAAACAACCGGGGCTATAGCCCCGAAAGCCCAGATCTAATGATTACAAGAACTGTGAGCAAAAATCCCAGAACCACACGGGGGACCTAGTGAATGACCTGCAGAAAGCTGGGACCAACGTTACAAAGTCTACCGTCAGTTACACACTACGCCACCAGGGACTCAGGGACTTCAGCCAGTACATATTCGGATGCGTCAAATGTTTTCTAAAAAGCATTTGGATGTTCCCGCAGAGTATTGGGAGAATATCTCTCTCTTTTCTCTCTCCTATTTTCCAGATTTATCAGCTTCTCAAAATACCCTTTTCAGTATATCCCCTTCATTTGACGGCACATTCCCATCTACATCCTTTAACTTTCTAGTCAGCTATATGTCCTTACCAGCTCTGTTCCTCTCTCTGTCCAATTCTTTGAAGTCTTAGTGTCTAACCTCTCATAAGCTTTTCCTAGACTTTTCAATGTGTCCCTCTAGAGATCCTAGTTCTTTATTACCATTGTGTTCATCTTTAAATTGTCCTGCACCTCCTCATTTCCTGATCATGTTTACTGTTCCAATTATCCAGTTTTTAATCCCATTATCTGATCTTTGATTCTGCTCTCACTCTCTTTTCTGTCTTCACCACTAAAGACATCCTACAAACCACCATCCGGAGATATCTAACAGCAGTTTTCCCTTCCACCACTCCCCTTTCTTTCACTTTCATACCTCACCTCACTCATCACTCTTTTCATCTCCTCCATTTTCTTGATGTTCTCTCCTGCCCCATTTTATGTCTCATCTTGCCCATGGTGGTAAAATTTTCACCATCACCAATGCTCCTAGCCTTATGTATTACCCTTACCATTATCCAAACCCTTCTTCTCTCCATCATTTCAGCTAACCTTCTTCCTTTACATGTCATCATACCGATATTTAGCATTTATACTCACCAACCGACCTTCTGCTTCTCTTTTCTCCCCCCTCTTCCATCTTCCATGCTTCTCGTTGGTCCAATAGCCAATTTCCACCAGTAACATATTGGCAAACAGTACTGGAGGCTGGCGTTGTTAACCCAGACCTTGACCAATTCGGTAGGGGAATCCAATTTTTGCTCCATGTTTGGTTTGGCACAGTTTTTACTACACAAACAATTACATCTAATATGAGGATTTTACAACTGGCTATAAATTTAAAATATGTTTTGTTGTTGATTGGGTCTGCTTCTGTTCTGTATGGTCACCTTACAGTAGTATGGAATTAACTATTTAACAATGTATTAAATTGTAACAATAATACATGTGTCTTAGCTACATATTATCTTAGCTATGCCCTTTTCTGTGTCATCTTTTACCTTTTATATTTTACATTTTTCCAAATAGGTATGAGGTACCATGAGTAATAAAAGTACTAAAAAGTCAAGTGTTGTGGTACCGTCATCTTTTAATCATTACTTATTATTATTATTATTATTATTATTATTATTATTATATTATTATTATTATTTTTCCCTAGTGATGTCATCTTTGTTTGATGCAAGTATCTGTCATGGCTCATATTTCCCTCTGGGAATAAGATCATTCAAAAACACAAGCTCAAACACAAGGAACACCTGTACATTTCTCCCTTCCTCTCCATTCTTCTTTATTTCTTTAACGGCGGTAACCCTCCTCCCTCTATCCTCCTCTAACCCCCTGAGTAATGAGAAGCTCATGGATAAAACATGGAGAGACATAGAAAGGGGGTGGGTATGAAGTGCTTTTAATCTTATGTCAAAACTGAAGCAGAACCCAAAAGGCTGATTCACGGACATCAGTCTCAAGGACAATAATTATTTCAGGACACAGAAGGTTTAAAAGACATATGTATGGTTTATAAATGAGTTAAAAATCTGTATAAACCTCCAATAGGTGGTTACAGTGGGAGGCTAAGTCAGGATGGGGATTTTTAACCAAAATAAATGAAACCAAAAACCAAAATAAAGAAAATGTCAAAAGCAGCGCATATATATATATATATATATATATATATATATATATATATATATATATATATATATATATATATATATATATATATATATATACAGTATATATATAAACACATTCAGTATGTAGTATGTACCTCCCTGTTGCTATACTTAATGTGAATTTAATGAGTACCACTTATCATATATTATCATATAGATGCACATTGTGGTTCTGCAATTACAGACAATTGTACACCTTTTTCCGATCTCATATTCTGTGCTAGTTGGCCCCAGCGCTAGCCCTATGTTTTGAGCTATTCTGCTCAGCATCTTTGCATTAAGCTGTCGTGCTCCAGGATTTTAGCTACCATGATATATGTATGAGACCCTTTTTCACCATGGCACATCCTACATAACCCGGTGTGTTTGTTACACCCGGCATGTACTACTAACATCTACAACTATTAAGAAGATATTAAGACAGATATTTTTAATTACAGTATCATTTGTGTTTCCTGATCCTTTCTTTATTCAACATTTTTGGATTAGTTAGATGTATACTAAATTATATTTATAAGATTTTTTTTTATGAGTCTAAAAAAATCTGTATTTTCTATATGCTTGTTTCAAAACTTTTCTAGAACAGTATAGCCCTAATTGTAAAACTGTTGATTATACAGCCATGATATTATTGACAATAATGCACACCTCTGACTACTTCGCATACATATCCATCCATCCATTCTTTATCTTCCGCTTTATCCTCTACTAGGGTCACAGGGGGGTTTCCCATGCCCATCCAAGGGAGAAGATTTCGGGTGCTGGGGAGATACACCCAGGACAGGGCGCCAATCTATTGCTGGACACACACACAAACACACTCTATATGGGGTAATTTGGAGAATTCAATTCTCTAAATAATACCTGGTCTGTGGTGCTACATTTGGGGTTCTGACCATTAGAGAACATTAGAGTAAAGAGGCCTAACACAGTATGTACTGTAGTTCACAAACAGATGGTCAACAGTCTGTAATTGTAGAACTACAAAGTCTATTTTTACAGTAAGTGGAACTGATAATATGGACAGTAAGTAAAGCAAAGTGAAGGTGTGTCCAAACTTTTGACTGGCACTGTATATAAGCTATATTTAATAGATAACACTCCACATACAAACAAGTGCATATGCACACAACACTGTGAACTTATAAACTTTCATTTATTTTATAAAATGAACTACTGTTACTATTAAATTTACCTGAAAATGAACATCAGCACTCTTTAGTCAACCACAACATATTATGAATTCTCTATCTCTCTAGCGCTGTGTGTGTGTGTGTATGCATATGGCTATACCTAAATGACATATTTAAATGTTGATTTGTTATTATCACCCAATAAACTACTGATTATAAAAAATAACTCTCTCCCTCTATCTTTCTCTCTCTCTCTCTGTATAACATGTCTGTTGAATAGCTGCCTGTTGGGCGGGGATAGCAGTGGAGGTTGTTGCTATGACAACTGGCCCTGACTCATTACTGTACTGCAGCGCTTGGGGGGTATAAAATAGAAGAGAGTGATGGAGTAATGTGTTATGGAAGGACATGAGAGACATGAGGGAAATGGGGGGATGTCTGAAACCACAAGCTCTTTAGACATTATAATACATACAAAGTGAAACCTACATGTTCCCTAAATATTGTGACAGATCTGGACTTGTAGAAGAACACTATGTTTAGCAGTTGTGTTCCAGGGCCTTCATTTATTTTTAGTATGTAGAGCCAAGCTGTTCCTATACACACGTACACCCACACATGCACCCCCCATACACACACAAGCACACACACATGCACGTACATATGCACACACACACACACACACACACACACACACACACACACACACACAAACACACACACACACACATACATACACACAGCAACATATTTAAAAATTAAAAGCACAGTAAGCAACATGTAGGTTACACTTAGTGTACTTCTCTAATCACATGATCAGTGGTGTAATCAATCCGAAATGTCCTTTCATTCCCCTCAGCCCAACAATGTACAGGCCAGAGCTTAATTTAGAAAAGTTACTATGTAAAATAAAACTGTCTGCTTGGGTCATTTCAAGGAAAGACTTTTTATCTCTTTTGGATTTTTTAATGAGTTTTTTTTATATCTGACAATAAATGTTCATATATTTAACATACAATACCAATAAAAAATTTATTTAGTGATTTTACTTGAATAACAATAAAATCTCTGCTTCTCATTGAATTTTTGTTAAATGTGTTACAAACGTTAATTATAATGGTATGTTTTTATTTTCCCTAATCTGGCTTCTAACATTAGTATCTATATCAGTTAGATCTGTTTTGCTTTACAGTGAATCTATTAATGTTACATTACACAGTGTTTTATGTGTAAGAGTGTATTTGTGCATGATTCTCTAGTGAACTGAACTAATCCATTATCCTAAAGGCCAACAGTGTCCTATCAATTTGCTGATTTACACACACACACACACACACACACACACACACACACACAGACAGACAAACACAAACACACACTCAAATACACACAAAAACATACAAAACAGTGTATTGCCATGCAAATTGCAAATACAAATGTATTACTTACATCGAACAATATATATTGATGATGCTAAAAAAATAATTTCTCTCGTCCTTTTGAACAATGAGAGCAAGGTCATGAGAGATAATAAGTTGTGTTTGTGTATTTGTGTGTATGTGTGTAATGTAGTAGTCAGTATCTTGTAAATATTTCTTATAACAAATACATTTCTCTAATAAATATCTGAGTGTTATGTTCATCTCCACCATTACACAATGTCAGTGTTGTTATTTTTACACAGCATGGATGATATTAGGGAGATACATGGAGGATACATAACAATGCAATGAAAACCATTATTGTTTTATTCACCTTTTAGTGTTATTCTTTTTACTTTTTGTTTTATTTAGGGTACTGATCAATGATTTATGGGCATTTTAATTGTTGTAATTCTATTTAATGTTTTTGTTCATAAATAAACATGATCATTTACACCAAAAATGCTAAATGCTGTATTCCATCCATCCATTGATCTATCAATCAGTCATCTTCTGCTTAATCCTATACTAGGGACTAGGGGAGGTCCCCAATACCATCCAGGGGAGAATGTTTTGGGCCAATCTATCACTGGTCACACACGCTCGAACACTAATCGGGGAACCTAGATTGTGATTCAAACCTGGATTCTGAGCACTGAAAAGTGAATGTGCTTACCAATACACCACCGTGCCTCCCACTGTGTATTAAGTTTGATTTCTGTTGTCAGGTCACTCTGTTAGAGTGGTATTGTATGTAGCTATTATATATATAGTATATTATAGTATATATACTTTTATATATATAAGATAAATAAAAGTATGCACACACAGCAACACAGTTGTGTTGCATCATTTAAAAAAAAAAAAACTTTTTTAATACCAGATCCTTTCTGAGGTCTGAATTTATTTAAAGTACGCTGGATGATCATACACTGATCAACATACACTATATGGAGAGAATTACTGAAAAAAAGCTCTTCAGATAGCAGCATTATTGTCAACCTTATCCATTTTCATCTGGGAACTTGAGCACACTGCACAAGATGTGGGCAACACACACACATCCACACCAGAATAGGGCCACAGGTTCGTACAAAGTGACTCACATGAAGGAACCGCTGCAAAATCTTTGCCATGTGTGGACCAGGTCTGTTTTGTAGGTTTTGTTGTCGTGGGCCATTTATGGCTCAAATATAGATGCAAGTTCCTGTAAGTCACATGTACAGTACTCCCAATACTTTTGTCCGTATAATGTAATTCATAAATTCATTGATGCCCAGCGATAGATTGGCGCCCTGTCCTGGGTCTATCTGGCCAGCGCCTGAAACGTTCTCCCCCGGATGGGCATGGAGAACCCCCCCTCGCCCCTAATAGGACAAAGCGGAAGATAACAAACGAATATATTAATTGATGCCATATTGTGCATTACTTTTTCAAAACTAGACACACGGACACATTTTCTTATGTGCTAAATTAATGTTCAAAATAATTAAATACCATAAAACGCTAGCAATTTGTTAGGACACATAACCAATTTTTTCCTTTTGGAAAATTGTATTCTTACTGAATTGGCCCAATTCGTACTTATCCTCACAACAGTTACTAAACATTGCAGCACTCCACCATTGAAACTGTATGTTGTAATTGCAATGCATAATGCTCTAGGCAAGAATGTCTTGAATCGACTGTTTCTAGAGGCAGTGGAAAACTCTGATGGACAAACAATGGACAGACTGTTTACACACTTAACAGGGAAGCTCATGCAGACACGCATGTGATGTAATGACATGTTAAAAATACATTTTTAGCACAACCAGTTCCACCACATATAGCTGTTTATGAACAATATTAATCATATTTAGGCAAATATTAGCAAATGGCATTGATTTAATTACCAAGCCTGTACAAGGAATGTATGTTGTTTAGGTTTATATGGATCCAGCTTGGATGAGTTGTTTTTACAAAAAGCCTATCTATCTATAAATTAAATTATGCAAATTGTAGTTATAACTACAGACATATATATATATATATATATATATATATATATATATATATATATATATATATATATATATATATATATATATATATATATATATATATATATATATATATATATAATAGAGAGAGCGAGAGAGAGAAAGAGAGAGAGAGAGAGAGAGAGAGAGAGATAGACAGACTGATAGATAGATTGATTAATTAGCAGATAGATAGATAGATAGATAGATAGATAGATAGATAGATAGATAGATAGATAGATAGATAGATAGATAGATAGATAGATATATAGATAGATCAATTGATCTGGATCTCAAGTCCCGGGGGGTCATATCCGGCCCATAATACAATTATATCTGACCTGCAAGATCATTTTGCATTGGTCTATTGTTATTGTTATTAATGACCCAGTGATATGGTTTTTTGAACCATGCTCATATTTGTATGATTTTGACAACCTCTCATTTGTATGGAGAGAAGAAATATTTAAAGATATTTAAAGTTAAACTTATTTTCTTTGGCCCAAGAACATAGAAAACTTAAGCTTTTGATTTGTTATTTTAGTTTTGTTGAAAAGCATCATTTTTATTTCATTTTTTTCCATGTTCTTTGCAGCATGTTTATAGTCGTAACATATATAACATTTATTGTGGAATAATATTTCTGTCTATTCCTTTTTTTATTCCTATTCATGTTCATGTACATTGTTCCATTTATTTTATTCAGCCCACGATCTAGGGTTATCTATCTAAGGAAGATGATAGATAGATAGATAGATAGATAGATAGATAGATAGATAGATAGATAGATAGATAGATAGATAGATAGATAGATAGATAGATAGATAGATAGATAGATAGATAGATAGATAAATCACAATATACATTTATTATTATTGTTTCCTGCTGTTTTTGTGCTAGTGTCACACTTCTGTCAACAAGATGAGTTCAGCTGGGGTTCTTCCTCTTACTCCTGTTCACTGCCACATCATGGCAGATGCCGCAGATCGCAGCCAATCACAGGTGAGTGAGGGTAGAAAAGATGACATCATAGGCAAATTAGGGCCAATAATGGAATATTTTTGGTTTGGCTCCAGCGCCTGCAATGAAAGTAGAGACCATATACAAAGACTATATGGGCAGAAGCGTACTAAATTTGCTGTTTTATGTTGCCTTATTGCCTCACATATTTAAAATAAAAATATAACTGGAAAATTTTACATTTCGTATTATGGAAACACTTTAGGGATGGATTTTTTTTTCCCGTTCCAATAGTACTGTGCCAACGTGCACAAGGCAAGGTCTAAAAAGGCGTGATTTTAGTGAGTCTGAAGTAAAAACACCTAACACAGAGTCCTGACCTCAAACCCATTAAACACCTTTGAAATGACCTTCAATCGAACAGTCACATTACCTGTGAACAGTCACAAAGAACAGTCACATTACCTGTCAGTGGCAGGTCAGATACAAAGAAAAATATGGTCGGATGTGGGCTTGTGGTTAAGGAACCAATTTTGCCTGCTTAAGGCCCATGGTTTGAGTCCCAGTCCCCCCATGTACTATGGCTGAAGTGCCCTTGGGCAAAGCACCTAACCTTAATTGCTCCCTGTGCGTCGTATACAGAGCTGTGTGCTCACTTCACTCTGTGTGTATGCAGACACCTGCTCATATACATACATATATGTATGTGTATGTATATCTGTGTGTGTGTTTTACCGCAAAAATGGGTTAAATGTGTGTGATTTTTGAACAACTTAGCTAACTTGCCAACTTAATGGAACGTGGAAAAAAACTGTAGGAACCCACAGAGACAGAGTGAGAACATGCCAACTCCAGACAGCAGCCTGACCTTCCTACCCAGGAATCAAACCCAGAGCTATCCTGCTGGGAGATGCTAAAAAACACTCTGCCACCTACAATGTCCACAGCTTCATACATTTACATTTTGTGTTTTAAGCAACTAACACAGTCATGAAGAAATTTTTTAATTCACTAATGCATTCTTTTTTTGTTTAATAACATTAAAACCTATTTCTTAAAAAAGTAATTACCAGTTTGTTATTTTTATGTTACCATTTCTTGAGTTGTGCTTGTTGTATTTTCCAACAACTGCCATTAGACTTTCAATATTAATGAGTTGACATTAATCGAAATCAGAATCGCTTTATTATGGAAAGTATGTTTCACATACATTTATACATTTACCATTATCTTGGTGAGTGCTTGTATGACATGTAACATACTAAATCAACAAGTCACAAGTTCTAAATTGCCCCACACAGAGTGTGTTTTTGTGTGTGTCTTGGCGCCCTGTACTGGGTGTATCTGCCCAGAGCCTGAAACGTTCTCCTCTGGCCCGAACAATGGATATACAGTGTACTGTTTAAAAGTAGGTTTCGCAAATAAAATAAAATGCCGTTCCTCTCCATGTGAGAAATCCAGATGTAGGGGTAAAGGTTTAATCTACTTTATATCCCAATTATCTTCCGCTTTATCCTCTAAGAGGGTTGCGGATGGGTTCCCCTTGCCCATCCAGGGGAGAACATTTCGGGCGCTAGGCAATCCAGGCAATCCAGGACAGGGCGTCAATCTATTGCTGGGCACACACTCACTCACACACACTCTATATGGTGTAATTTGAAGAATTCAATTGACTTCCATGCTTTTGGACTATGGGAGGAAACTGGAGAACCCGGAAGAAACCCACGCGGACACAGGGTGAACATGGAAACTCCACCCAGATGGGAATTCGAACCACCCTAGTGCTGATAGGCAAACGTGCTAACCACTAAGCCACCGTGCCGCCCCCTATTTTATATCAATTTGAATATTTATTTCTGGTTGCAGGGACGTTTCCCAACATGGCTGGCACAACTGAATCCCTCCTTTAAACCTTAACACTTTCATCCTTTCATTTATTATCTCCCGCTTTATCCTCTATTAGGGTCGCGGTGGGGTTCCCCATGCCCATCCAGGGGAGAACGTCTCGGGCGCTGGGCAGATAGACCCAGGACAGGGCGCCAATCCATCGCTGGGTACACACTCACACACTCAAACACACTTTATATGGGGCAATTTAGAGAACTCAATTAACTTGATCCATGTTTTTGGACTGTGGGAGGAAACCGGAGAACCCGGAGGAAACCCACGCAGACACGGGGAGAACATGGAAACTCCACCCAGATGGGGATTCGAACCGGAAATCCCTAGCGCTGAGAGGCGAACATGCTAACCACTAAGCCACCGTGCCGCCCTTTACACTTTGTAATACCAAATAAATAATTTAGGTTTTGAGACTGGTATTTTCTTGTTGATAAATAGCAGTTCAATCTCAGCAGCAGAACTTTACGTTCTTTTATTTTAGTGGTCAGTGAGGATGCTGGACTATTTCTTCAAAAGGACTAAAACACGTCTCTGACTGTGAACCAGCAGATCAACTCCAGCAGTGCTTCTCCCTCCTACTTCTCCCCCTTCGGCTCCTGGCCTTATTAGTATGCCTCCTCGTGGGCCAATCGGGGCGCACGGTGCCTGTGACGTCAGGAGCTAGGAAACAGCAAGCAGCCAGTGGAGCAGGAGCGAGGCAGTGCAGCTTTAAGGGGTCAAGAACCGGTCTGACAGGAGAATGGAGCCGAGCCGTGTGTCATAGGAATACACACACACACACACACACACACACACACACACACACACACACACACGCGCGCGCTGCCGGCCCGAGGAGGATGAGCGCACGGCACACGCAGAGACACACACGCATTGAACGTCAGAGATCTGAGAGCGTCAGGACATGTTTCGGGTGAGACATTTGTTTATCTATCATTTCGGAAAAGAGGAATGAGCCAGAGAAGGGGGTGGGGGGGTGAGAAAGGGAGGGAGTGGCAGAAGGAGGGTAGAAGGAGGTATGGTGGGGTGATCGGGGTGTGTGGTGGGCTCCTTTTCCCTTCCATTCTCCATACTGTGCGCTCGGATGATGAAAATGGATAAAAAGACAAGAGATGGAGTCGGGGGGGTTGGGGGGGGGGGTTGAAATAGAGCAGCTGTGTTGGGGTGTGTGTGTGTGTGTGTGTGTGTGTGTGTGTGTATGTGTGTATGTGTGTGTGTACTGATCCTTCAGTATTGCTGCCTCATCCAGCAACATAAAGCCCTCCTGTTAGTAGGGGGAAAGAGGGTGTGTGTGTGTGTGTGTGTGTGTGTGTGTGTGTGTGTGTGCACGCCATCATAGAATAGAAGCAGCTGCAATGCCTACACAGTAATAAAAAGGCAGGGCTATTTTAGGACATATCGGGTATGTGCATGTCCTGAGCATCAGGTATTATGAATTGCATGGATGCTTACAGCTGATGAGTGGATGGATGCACCGATGGAGGGGTAGATGACTGGGCGGATGGGTGAGTGGGATAAGCGGATGCTCAGATGGATGCTGGGGATGCTGCTCTTTGTTACGCTAGCTTCTTGCAACCGGGCCTTCCACCAGCATGACTCCATTTTTCACTGTGCTGTGTTTTTTTTTTCCCTTCTTTTTTTCTTTTTTACCCCCCTCCTGTCAAATCGGCGCAAGCGCAGGACCACGCGCACCCAGGGACTCGTTGTGTCTGGTGTTGTTTTCCATCGAGAAGTGCTAGACTATTTAATGATTAAACACGTCTGAAATCCTATAGAAGAAGGTTTTGCAAGTAAAAACAATAACTGATGTTGTTCCTATTCATGTCAGAAATCCAGATGTAGGGGCAAAGGTTGTAAGGCAACATTATACCAATTTGAGTATTTATGCAGTTACATTTCATTCGTTGATAAAAAGCAGTTCCATCTCAGCAGCAGCATCTCTGCTTACAGAGACCAAAAAGACCTTATTACCCCAGGCTTGGCATCCTTTCACTGGCTCCCTGTGACTTTCAGGATCCAATTCAAAGTCCCTTTGATTGTTTTTAAATCCTTTCGTGGATCTGTGCCACTTAACATAGGAGAAATTCGATTCATATCCTTCTTACAGGTCTCTGAAGTCTTCTGATCAGTTGCCCTGGACTGTGGCGTATTTTTGGACAAAGCTTAAAGATGATAGAACCTTTGTGTATTAGGTCAGCATCATTCTGCCTGCTTTTGAATCTAGATTAAAATCGGATGTTCTCTAAATTTGGATTCCTCTAAATTAGCACGAGGGTCTGTGCTTTTGTCTTGGACTTTGCTTTTTTTATATACCTTTATTTTTTCATGTGTTATTATGGAAGTCAATCTTTTTAACCATTTGTCCAAAAGAACATTTGAGAGACACTAGTGGTACATCACATTATGTTATTAAGAATCATTTTTATCCAAAGGGACTTAGAATTATCCCATCTTAAGTCTTGGGTTCAGAGCACAGAGTTGATACCATGCACTTGGAGCAATAAGTGTTAAGTTAAAAAAAAGCATTGTATTGTTTTGTGGTTGTTTAAGGTGATCTGGGATTTGAACCCACAGCCTTTAGATTGATAACTTGGCACCCTAACCACTGATTTACCACACCCTGTGGCTGAATAAGTGCTGTGGAGTTGAGAGCTCTGTATGTCAGACTCATCCAATCAGGCCTTTATGGTCCTTCATTTGTGCCATGCTGGAGGTGAAGCCATGCTGGAATAGATCAGGCTCTTTATGGAACCATGCTAATACAGTTAGAAGCATTCATTATGCGTGGCTAGTTGCTTGGTTTTATACACATGGTGGATCACCATTGAATATACTTTAACTATCCAAATATCTGCTATTTCCCTCCGGGGATTAATAAAGAATTCTGATTCTAAAAGAGACACAATCCAACAGTATTAAAGAGATGCTGTATAAAACATACAGCCTTTACACTCAAACGCCTCCTACTAGGGTGCGCCAACTTCTCAAAATTGTGGATCACCACTGACAAAAAAAAAATAGAATGCCATGTCATTGACAATACCAGGAAAAAACAGTATATTAATATGAATGAACTTTTTGAATGCAATAATCCACAAAACATTTAGAATTTTCTGGAACATATCAAGATTAATAATAAGATGTAGCACAACAATCATTAAGTAGCTTAAATGTATGTATGTATTAAACACATCTAAAATGATATGTACATAGCCGAACTTTAAGCTGGATTGGCAATAAACACACAAATACATGTGGTGAGGGATGGAAACAAATGCCCCTATTTCATGAAACAGAAGTGTGACCCAGGTGGCATGATGGCTAAATGGTTTGCACATCCAGGTTTGGATCCCCACCTGGGTGGAGTTTTCATGTCCTCCCCGGTTTCCTCACACTGTCCACAAACATGGATTCAAGGTGAATTGACTGCTCTAAAATGCCCCTATCTGATTATTCATCCATCCATTATCTTTTACTTAATCCTCTACTAGGGTCACGAAGGGGGTAGTTCCCTATGCCTATCCAGGGAAAAACGTTTTTGTGTGCTGGGAAGATACCAGGTCAGGGTGCCAATCTATCACTGGGTACACACACACACACGCAGACACACACAAACAAACAAACACAAAGACACTCTATATGGGGCAATTTGAAGCATTCAATTTACCTTCAGCCATGTTTTTGGACTGTTGGAGGAAATCGGAGAACCTGGGGGAAACCCACAGGGAGAACATGGAAACTCCACCCAGATTGGGATTCGAACCAGGAATCCCTAGTGCTGAGAGGCGAATGTGCTAACCACTAAGCCACTGTGCTGCCCCCTATCTGAATGGTGTCTTTATATTAGGGCAGTCATAGACTTGTATTTAAGGAACCAGCCTGGCAAACTGAAGGTTCGGTTGGTACCTTGTCTGAAGTGCCTTTGGGCAAGGCACCTAACTTTAATTGCTCCCTGGGCGCTTTATACAAGGCTGCCCACTGCTCCGGGCACTTGTGCTCACTTCACTAGTGTGTGTGTCTGTATGTGTATATACTGTATGTGTGTTTTACTGCACCGATGGGTTAAATGTGGAGGACAAATTCTTTTGAGTGTAAGCACAGAAGGCAAAATAAATCACTTTATTACTTTAATTTAGTGTGTCTGTGAGTGAGTGTGCCCACTCACACAGACACTAGACAATGGATTGGCACCCTGTCCTGGCTGTATCTGCCAGCGCCCAAAATATTCTCCCCTGGATGGGACCTAACAACCCCCTCCCCCATTCTAGAAGAGTATTAAATGGAAGCGAATGAGATGTATCCCAGTACGTTTTTATATTATACATTTAATAAAATATATATTTACATCAAAAGATCTTCCAATAAAATACATTTAGAAGTACAGGGTAACTCCAAACAATTGTGTAGCCAGTTCCCCACTCCTGACAGGTCTGAAGTGTTGATGAGATGTCGTCGTTTTCCACCCAGACATGCAAAGCAGTGGAGTCTGAAGCTGCAGCTTGAAAGAAAGTAATGAGAATCTTCCCATTCCACACATATCAGTCATTTTAATTAATGAAACAGAATTGACCTTCTTTTCACTCATGGATCATCAGGATTGTACATAATACAGGAACCACGCAGCTGATTCAGTTCCAGGGAAGTGATTGTCCAAAATTTTAGGTGAATGTCTGTGGCACTTGGTTTTATACTAGAAAGACTAAATAGTAAAACAGGACAGAAATAAACCGGACAAGCTGGTTCATTCACAACACATTGTGAATACTGTACATTTATCTTTGAGTTTGTTGTTTGTATGCCCTTAGGAAATGTGCATTGTTTAAGGTTTGTGAAGGCCAGAGTTTTTGAATTTAGTCATTAACTTTCTGAGGCAGTGGCTAATTAAGCTTGATCACAGAAGTTACCTTTAGCAAGTGTTTCACTTTGTCAGTTTGTCAGTTTTTGGCACATGCTTTTCTTGGTGTATTATTGCAGGCATATCAGTTTCATGTATGAAATTAATATTTATATTATTCATGTCACAGCATACCAACATTAGATCTGAGGTGTGTAAGATGGAGGTAAGCATGATGTGATGAGATGTAAGGGAGATAAACCTGCAACCACTTATCACACACCACACCTCTTCTAAGAAGCAGAGTCATCTCTCTAATCTCTGTGTTTCTGGGTATAGGGTAATGTACTGCTCAAGTTTGAGTGTATGGGAATGTGAGACAATGAATTCAGCAGCACTGAGGAGCTATGTGTGTGTGTGTGTGTGTGTGCGAACGCATGCGTGTTACAGGACTGAGAACGGTGGGTGGGGGGATGGGAATAAAGGAATGAAATAAGGAGAGAGATTCTGCCGTAATGTAATGTGAGCACAGATATTCTTTTTCTGTACATCTGTACATTTTCTCTGCTCACATTCTTTTACTCATTATGTCTCTTGTTTCTCTTCTTAAACGTATGCATGCTAATGAGCTAACTAGTCCTGCTCAGCAAAGCAATATAATGAGGTGTGTGTATGTGTGTTTGTGAGAGAGAGCGTGTTGGGTGAGATGGGCTCAGCTGGGTTAGTCCATGTCTGTATTATATCTAGTAGCTCTATTACCTAGAGCTACACAAACATTACACTGTGGGCTCCTGTGGTTTATATTCATCTCTGTTAATGTGGAATTGTAGCAAATCAGAAATGTAAACGAATAAAAAGTGCAGCAGTTTTCTTCAGTCTGCTGTAAGATTGTGATGCTAAATGTAAACACATGATGATGAGTGAAAATATTGTAGCTTCATCCTGATTTATCATAGACTTATTAGACCCAACATAACTCTTGGCTTAGTGGTTAGCACGTTATCCACAATTGCGCTGGGGATCCAGGTTTGAATCCCAATCTGAAAGGAGTTTCCATATATTCCTCGTGTCCATGTGGGGTTCCTCTTGGTTCTCTGGTTTCCTCCCACAGTCAAAAAACAAGGATTCCAAGTAAATTGACTGCTTTATATAAACTGACTTGCCCTCATATAGTCAGTATGTCTGTGTATAGTCAGTATAGATTGTGGCTCTGTCCTGGGTGTATCTGCCCAGCGCCTGAAACGTTCTCTCCTTGACGAGCATGGGTCCCCCCCTCAAAAATATACAGTGTTCTGGGTGGCACAGTGGCTTAGTGGTTAGCACGTTTTGATGTCTCCCTGTGTACACAAGGATTTTGCAAAAACATAGATTCCAAGTAAATTGACTGAGTGAATGTGCCCAGCGATAGATTGGCTCCCTCTCCTGGGTGTATCTGCCCAGGGCCTGAAATGTGCTCTCCTGGATGGGCATGTGGACCCCCCCCCCCCGTGACCCCAGTAGAGGATTAAGCATAACATAATGAATAAATGAACTATTTAGTCCAAGAAGTGCTACTCAGAAAAAGCATGCTCACCAACCCACTCATGTTTACTCCTTTGCCTTTTTTTTTTTTTTTTTGCTATTACTATTTTTTATTGACTAGTTGACCAAACTCCTGAATATTCCAGGCAAATAAAAAAACATGTGAATGCTGTTTATGGCCATGGATGTTAATATGACATAAAAAACCCAAACACATGGATCACTGTCTTTTTATCCCAATGCTTACTGCGCAGAGGATGGAAAAACACCTTGGACGATTCAGCAGTCAGTTGGAATGCAGACGCACATCCCCACCTAGGCGTAGTTTAGTTTTTCCAAATCTATCATGTATTCACTTCACTAACATGCAGCCCACCTGCATGTTGCAGTAAGCTAGGCACTGTTCAGCATTTTTATGAAGTAGTTTATTTCAATTGACTATGTTTTTCTGTTGAAGTCCCTGTAATAGTTGTACAAAACATGAGTTATGCACGAGCATTTAAAGTGCAAACATGCTGGTGCATAGCAGCTTTATCCACATGGCAACAAAACAGCGATGTAGGTTTACTTTTTTTATTTATTTTTTAATCTTCGCATATAATATTAAGACTTAACACATTTAACGTGTTTCCGTTATTAGTAGTGCTTTACTGTTTCTTTGTCGTCCTGTGAAGATACACTACATGCAGCTTTTCTTAATACCGCTCATATACCATGTTTTTATATAACCTTCAGATAAATTTGAATGTCCGCGATTGTATATAGTCAACAAGAACTAAATAGTCAATATATATAGTCCATAAAACGTCATATTTTATTTTTATTGTCCACAATGTTTGTGGCCTCATGTCATATGTACAGTACAGTCAGTGCATTTTTTTTTTTTTTTTTTTATGAATTTTTTTTCTTTCCACCAAGAACCTATTGGTTACCTGGTAATTTAATATTTTAAAGTAAACTATTTGGAAAAAACACCACCCAGATTGGGATTTGAACCCGGCTTCCTGGAGTGCTGAGAGGTGAACATGCTAACCAATAAGCCGCTGTGTGGCCCAAATGTTAAAGTGAAATCTTTTAAAAAGAAAATTAACATTTGGAACGGAAAAAGGATGTTTTAATACAGTAGCTAGTAGTGGTACTATAACATCAGCCTTTATTACAAACATGAACAACATTCTGTAATACAACTCTTTCTTCTATCTGCTTTGCTTCTAAATCAAACAGTATTTGCAGTTGATTCTTTCTTTCCAAATATCTTGCTCTTCATATTTAAATAAAGGAACAATGTTCTATGTATCTTTGTAATATAATGTAAATGATGTGTGTAAAATTCTTCAGATTTTGAACTTACTTGTATGCCTGACTGACCTAGTGCACAGCAGGAAATGTTTCTTTAAATCTGGGTCAGTGAGTTCTCTTGCTTTCCCTCTTGCTCCCTGTCTTATTCTCTTGCTCGCTCTCTCTCTCGCACATGCTGTACCATTCTAGGCAACTTTGATTTGATTAATCAATAAGGTACCACAGCATCAGTTTGCATTTCTTTTGTGTTCACTTTCTTTTGTGGTTTACCTTAAAAGTAGGACAGATATTTGCATAAAGAATAATGTAAATAGATATTAGACTTGCATCTCAAAGGTTTTACTAACTGCACAGTTTTAAAATTGCATTATACTTTAGTGCTTTGTGCACAGAAAATTTTCCAATAAATTTCTACAGTTTACAAAGTCATGCTCTGAAGGTTGAATACTCTTTAATGGACTGTGACAGTGTTTTTTTTAAGTGTGTGTGTGTGTGTGTGTGTGTGTGTGTAAGGTTGGGAGATGGGGATAGGTCTCCAGATGAAATGATGATTCTTGAGAGTCTGACAGGAAAAGCATTTTTGCAGCTTGTGTGTGTTTGTGTATTTGTGTGTCTGTGTGTACACTTTAACTGGTGTAAAATATTAGAATGAACAAATTACAGTTTGCAGTTTTGTGACATTTTAAAGCTTGTTGCAAATAGAGTGTAAGATCTGGGACACATCTAGAGCAAATTCCAAATGTGGTAATGTGGCGTTTTAACAAGTCAACATTATTTACTGGCACTAATGAAAATTATGGATTTTTTTATATCAGCTATTGGTAGAGCTTTCAGTTAAATGGATTTATGTTATCTTAAAGTCTATACTGTTTGCATAATAGTTTTTTTTAGCATATTTATTGCATTCAGAACTTCAAAACCCAATAAACACACACACCAGATCTGCAAAGAGTAAAGCCTTACTGAAATCAATTTGTCACAAAAATGTGGTTGTTGTTTGGTTGGTGGCGGATCATGGTCTAATATGTATTATTCTGCTTTCAAGAAAAACATGTTATGAAGTTAAAATGGGCTAATGTTTCTGATTTGCATAAAATCCAAGGGCCAGTTGCATCAAACACCCTCATGTTTTTAAAACATTAATAAGCATTTTAGGAAAAATTTAAGGAAAAGCATTAAGGATGTTTTTGTGCAACCAGTTTGCACAATACCAATTCTGACCCCATATACTGACATGACTGATGCTAATAAGCAATCAACAGAAGTGGTAAGTAGTGAAGTAAATATACTTTGTTATTGTTCCTAAGTATTTTTATGGGTATTTGTGATTTACTCGAGAATTTCTGTTACTTAATACTTTTTACTTCTACTCATTTCATTTTAAAAGAACTATCTGTACATTTTACTCACATTACGAACACATTTTTTTATATTTAGCATTTATCTTTATTTAAGGTTTAATCCGCTTATGCCATTAATGAAGTTTAATTCTGAGTCCTATGTTAAACATGGAAGTGGGAGGTGGCAGCGGAGTGAACAGCGGTGTGACGGGCAAAGACCAATCAGGGAAGACTAAGGGGAAAATGGATGAGTAAATAAAAGTCCAACCATATTGATTAGTATCGAGTCATCGTTTGAAAAAACGCATTTATGGCCTTATTCGTAAGAATTATTTGATCTCACTGGCTCCACAAACACGCCTTCGTAAAAGTGAATTCTTTGGCAGACAAAAAAGAATTCTCAGTCAAATTTGAAAATGCACATTGAAGTAAGTGAGCTATCATGTATTGTAGGGCCATTTCATATTTAATACTTTTTTTGGCACAGTTCTTTATTCGGTGTTCTGACGAGTTGTGCTACCTACATTTACATTATATTTGGTCATTTTGCAGATGCTTTTACTCAATTACAAAGTGACTTTCAAAGCAGGCAGAGGGTTGGCCACAGCATCCCTGCAGCAATGATAAATAAGGGCCTTGATCAAGGACCCACATTGGTAACTTCAGTGGACCTGGGATTTGAACCTTCAGATTATGACCTTCAGATTGATAACCCAACACAATTTCTTAAATAAAACTGTAGTTCTGAGTTTTAACATAACATTAGTTGAACTTCAAATTCTGAAATTCTCCTAATTAATGTGAAAATATAAGGCTCATGGAAGGGAGGACACTTTAAACACGTTATGCATTGTTTTTTTTTTTTTAATAACTAGATTTTTTAATAACTAGATTTTTTTATTTCATTTTTAAATATGTGTACTTTACTTCTACACAAACTAAGCATAAATTCACTATTGTATTGTTCAATATTCATCGGTACAGTGACAATGTTATTCAACCACTGTTTTGGTTAATTGTTTTGCACATTAAACATTTAATTAATGTCATGGCCTATAAATATACAGATATGTCTGATATTCACATTGACTAGGATTCTTATACAATGATTAAACTAAAGCAGTTTCCTGCATGGTTTCATGTAACAGTGATTAAGCAATTGATTTCATCCATCCATCCATTATCTTCTGCTTTATCCTCTACAGGGGTCGCAAGGGGTTCCCCATGCCCATCCAGGGGAGAACATTTCTGGTGCTGGGTAGATACACCCAGGACAGGGGGCCAATCTATCGCTGGGCACACACTCACTCACTCACTCACACAGACACACTCTATATGGGGTAATTTAGAGAATTCAATTGACCTTAATCCATGTTTTTGAACTGTGGGAGGAAACTGTAGAATCCGGAGGAAACCCATGCGGACACGGGGAGGACATGGAAACTCCACCCAGATGGGTATTTGAACCGGGAATCCCCAGCGCTGAGAGGCAAATGTGCTAACCACTAAGCCAGCGTGCTGCCCCAATTGATTTAAATAAAATTCAAAATAAAAAATATAATTGGAAATGAATTTTGTATAAATACTTTTTTTCTTTAAATACACGAAGTTTCATAATCATACTTCAACTTTTGTCATTCATTCATAATCTTCTGCTTAGTCGTCTACTAGGATTACGATGGGGTGTCCCATGCCCATCTAACTCAAATCCATGTTTTTGGACTGTGGGGGGAAACTGGAGAACCCAGAGAAAACCCACACGGACACAGGGAGAACATGGACACTCCACCCAGATCGGGATTCAAACCTGGAGCCCAGCGCTGAGAGGCAAATGTGCCACCTTGCCACCCTACTTAAGTAATTATTTAATAATATTACTAGTACTTTTGCTTAAGTAAGGGACTAAGTAAGGGACTGGCAATCAAATGTAACAAAACTAGTGTTAAGGCTGAGTGATATAGAACATTAGATTGTCTCTGAAAAGATGTGGGGGAAAAATGCCTATATTGTGAACTCTAATGTGTCTACTGTTATTTAAACCTCATGTTTCTTTGTAGTTGCAAAAGTAAAGTAGGCTGTTAAAAGGTGTGTTGTCACGTGTGTTGATTTAGTAATTGGTACCATAGCAAAGTTTTCCAGGGTCTGACATTGAATAAATACACTGTGTAATTCTTGTAGGATGTTGGAATTAAAGGTGAGTATAAAAATCTGTTTCAGCACAAGAATCATAAGCATGCTATGGAATGGGAGCATTGAGGAAAAACATTTGAGACCTGTTTTGTCTGAGGTTCATGTAAACCTGAATATCTAATAAGATCCTGAATCATCTGTAACACGTAACAGAGTGTCCACCATGTTGCAGTTTCTTTTATTTTCATTAGAGAACAAGTACAGTCTGGTGTATGTAGGGCTGTCGCGATTGGTAGATGAAGTCGACAATAATTATATACATCAATATTTAGCGTCAACACACTGGCTTTGTTTTTAGTTTTAATATTTATTAATGTCATCTTTTGATTCTAAAATGCGTTTGTTCAAAGAAATGCTTTTTCTTAACCCCCGTGATGTCACAGAGTCTCCAGTCATTGGTCAGCGGAGCCAAAAACTAGTAGTAAAGAGAGTCACTAAAGTTTTCAAAGACCGAAAGTATGGAGTTGCTGTAAATTGGCTGAAGACAAAAACATCCATTTTTAATATGGACAACCTGAATTTGATGAAGAATTCAATAGAAATGTGTTTCAATAGAAATTTCTTTGCAGTTTACTTGAATGTTTGAATAAGCCCTCTTTTTTTGGTTGTTTGTTTACTATGCTGGAGGGTAAAGTTTTGCAGTTTGTTGTGTAAATGAAATGAACTTGCATGAGTGTGATGTAATATACACCTCACCATAGACATTAAAGTATGTATACTTACCAAACCTACCGGTTAACCCTGACCTGTTGGGGGCTAAAAGAATAGGCAGGGTAAAGCAAGGCTTCTTATCTACCTGGGTCAACCCATGCTCTTGGGACTCTAGGGGTGCAGGACACCTGTGTTTGGTGGGTAGTAGGCATAGATAAGAAAGTAAAGCTAACAATGTTGGCATAGTATATTTGTGCATAGTTCTAACAAACAAAAGGGAAATGTTACATATTGTTTTTTAACTGCAGTATTGTGGTGATCAGTAAATAGATCCCTATATGAGGTTTAGTATACCCCAGGGGCGGAGCTTTTGGTATATAAACGGGTTGCAAACAAGGGGTGAGGGGACTTTTGGCCATCTGTGTATATTCTCGCACAGAGAGCATACATAGTGACCATAACCTGTATGACTTTGCGGTTATTGGTATTTCTAAACTTCTGCAGTAAGAAGTTATCTTTTTTGTTGGACAATCGGTGCACCACTGTATATATTGTACATAGCTATTGTGAATAAAGGTGAAGGGGGGGGGAAGGAAAATTCTGTTTCTGACGTCTCAGAACCGCTCGCCCTATGCTACCCATGTCGTGTGTAACACCTTCATACTGTACACACTATCACAATGAGATTCTCAGCTTTTTTCCTTTGGAAGAAAATTAATCGTTTAGATAAGTCTACTAATTGATTATAAATATTCAATAGTCCAATAGAGTGTAAACAAATTTTAAACCATTGATCAGATCTCATAAGCTTAGTTATGTCTGGAAGGACAGTAGTGCTACATGGGCTTCATTGATTTGCTAAACATTAAGATAAAAGCTGAGTGAGTTAGAATGTCCTGAACAAGCTTCCATCATATCTACACACAAATTTAAACACAAAGCAGTGGCATGATGTTTTACTATTACAGGTTTGTATTTGATATGAACATTAAGACCTTGCCTAAAAATCCCCTCTGCAGGTCCCTGTTAGTGAGCAAGGTTTTATGGGAATGAGAAAGTATTAGTTAAAGTAGACTTTCAATTTAACAGCTTTTTCTTGTGTTTCTGGTAACCTGTGTTTATTAAATAACAAAATAGTTCTATGCTGATTGTATAACCATGTCAGTGAACAGTTTGGTCAGTATTGAGGAACTGCAGCAGCCTGCACAGCAGTCTGCCCACAACCCTTTCGAAAAAGCTTTGGGTTAATTAGAGCATCGATTGCAAATCTGGTTCTCTTCTCCAATATCAGTGCCTGAACACACATACTGTTTTTACTTAATTCCCACAGACAATTTGAAGTCTGTTTGTGGAAGTTGAGGCTGTTCTAACTGTAAAGGGGATACAACTCCATAATAATGATTTTTAAATTGAATACCCATCAAGCTCATACACATCGATCAGCCATGAAATTAAAAACATGTTTCCAGTATCGTGTAGACCCTACATGTACCAGAACAGCATGTACTCATAGAGGCATGAACGCCACAAGATCTAGAGCTAGACTGCACTGTAGCATGGTTGGTAATGGTATTGCTTTCCAGTGTTAAGATTTTGGTTGATGTTCCAAATGTATAAGAATGTAAACGTAACTTGTGCTTTGCAAATGGGATATACAAAATTATACATGTGATGTACATGTGTTTGTGTCTCTCTGGCATATTATTGGCTGGCAAAATGTTTTTTACAAAGTTTCAAGTAGTCTTTATTTTCATTTGAGTTTCCATGTTCTCCCAGTGGTCACGTGGGTTTCTCCAGGTTCTCTGGTTTCCTCTCACAGTCCTGAAACATGGATTCATGGTAAATTGAAAGCTCTAAATTGCCCCTATATAGTTTTTGTGTGGACGCCACGGTGGCTTAGTGGTTAGCACATTCCCAGTTCTAATCCCCATCTGGGTGGAGTTTCCATGTTCTCCCCGTGTCCGCGTGGGTTTTCTCCCACAGTCCAAAAACATGGATCAAGTCATTTGAGTTCTCCAAATTGCCCCATATAGAGTGTGTATGTGTGAGTGAGTGTGTGCCCAGCGATACATTGGTGCCCTGTCCTGAGTGTATCTGTATGTATATATGTGATAGTGTGCAATGAGAGGAAAACAAGTGTGGAGTTTACATTTTGCTAGATGGAGTTTAAGAGTCTTACTGCTTCTTACCACTTTGAAGTTCTGGGATGTTCTGAAATCTCCTTTCATAATTGTAATTAGGATAAGTAGGTAAAAATAAAATGATGACTAAGATTGTTAGGATCATCATGGATCCTGTTTGTCTTTCCAGTACACCCCACAGATCTAATAGACTTTTGCTGCAAAAAGTTTGAGTTCATGTTGAGGAGAACACACATCCTTTCTATATAAGGTCTGAATGTGCTCCCTGTCATGCCTGCATGTGTTTCCTTCACAGACTCTGGTTTCCTCTTTACAAAACATGATAATGGGTAAATAGAAATACTGAAAATGATTTAGCCACCTCAGCTAAATTATTTGTTGGTAAATGCCGACCAGACATTAAACCTGACATTAAACACCTATACTTCTGAATTTCCCCAATGTGGGACCAATAAAGGATCATCATATCTGGATGATCTTATCAAAAGCGTACTGCAGAACACTGGACATTTTTTGTGTTGGCATGAACTTCAAGTAATTTGTGCAGCAGTAGCTCCTGTGTTGAATAGCACAAAATACTTTGATACTTTTAGCCTTTGGTCCCTATTTACAAAATTACTTTTTTACCATCTGCCTGGTACCAACAACCATGAAATCATAACCGCAAACTGCTCAGCTCCTTCCGCTGGCCAATTTTCCTGCTTAAACACATCTGAAGACATGGCCTTTACTTGCTGTCTAATATAGTCCACCCATTTACATTTTCCCTTGTAGAAAAAAAAAATCAATTGTTCCTGGTTCCTAATGTTTTAGCTAGGGGCAGATGAGGTCAAAGTGGTCATGTATTTTTGGCCATATTTAACATTACTCCATTTATAAAAGAACAAAACATTATTAATATTTCACCTACATTGAACTCTAAGGCAAATCAAAGACACTGGTGTGTTTATGCCCTTTATCAAAAAAAATCTTATTTAGTCTAGCTAGCTGGATTACACATAGTAATTAATAAGCAGGAGCTGGCATACCCATCGTTGTCTCGCCATGTTGAGGAATAAGATCAAAAGGCATATGTGAGTGACATATGGAAATGAAGCAGGACTGTTCTTTTAATGGCAAGCTGAACACAAATCACATTACTAATCACATTGACTCACATTACTTCTCTCTTCTCACAGTGAGGGAGGGAGAAAGAGAACAGAAAGAATAAGGAAATAAAGAGAGACGGGTGAGGCTACTCTTATTGTGGTTAGTGTATTCATTGCAAATATTTCCCTTATGTTTTACTAGTTTGTAAAGATATTTATTGTTACCTGGGAGATTGCAGCTTCGTGTTTGTGTGTTTGTGATGTGTAGTTGTGTGTGTTTGTGCTTAGTAAGTCTAGTTAGGTCTTTGGTTCTTTAGAACACCACACACTCAGGGTCACTTACATCACCTTAACCACAGTTAACAATAAAACACTTGCGCATAGAAGACACAATTCTGGTGTGTGTGTGTTTGTGTGTGTTTGGATTAGTGCCAAGGATTGAGGGCCATCTGGCCATTTTATAGACTGAGAGGGGAGTGTGAATTGCTGTCATAGAGCCAGTTTGTGGATGTGTGTTGAGTGTAAGTTTGGTATCTCTCATTTCCTTATTCTTGGTCACTGCTAGCTTGATATGTTCATTTTCATATCACAGAACCAGGTTGTAGTTATCACTCTGTTATAGAAAACAATTGTCTTATTGTGTACTTTAACATGAACTTATGAGGACAAGTGCCTCTCGCTTAATTTAATAAGAGAGATGGACATCTGGACAAAGAAATCAAAATGTCCTTTTATTTTTTTTATGTTTTTTTTAATGAATGCATGTGGAGGTCAGTCCCTCTTTATAATAATCCAGAAATAAAGTCATAAAGTGGTACCTTTTTAAACACGAATTGTAAATTTTGGCATTGTGACAATTTAAAACTTATGAATGACAATAGGTTCAATAGTGTGTTGTGGTAAAGCACTGTCATTGTATTAGCAGGTATAACATTGATCACGTTAGAATTTTACTTTACTCAGGGATTGGTTTCAAATCAAAGTATTTTTTTTCTGTTACTGATACCAATTCACTATTTTCTCTCTCTCTCTCTCTCTCTCTCTCTCTCTCTCTCTATCTTATATATATCTCTCTATCTATATATATATATATATATATATATATATATATATATATATATATATATATAAAATATATCATCATGTAGGTGTATATGTGGACTGTAGAGTACATGTCATAAACAAAGCATTTGCTATTGTGTCATGTTCTCCTCAGTTAGCTTTTTGCCTAATTTTCACATTTATCAGTGACACAAGTCACACACACAATTACAGGCTTAAAATGATAAACCTTTAATTGTGCCTCCTACTTAAGCCCTGATGTGGCAGGTATATCTTTTAATTATATAATTGAAAACCTGTCATTCTTGTCATTTTTAATTATTTTATAACGCTTTCTGTTTCATACATTATTTCTTAGTCTTATTCTCTACCTCTCTCTATGCCCTATCTGTATATCTGTCTCACTACCACTGCTGTGGTAATGGCTTTGGTGTTGGGTTACGGTATTGTAAGCAGAAGTGTGTGTGTGTGAGGAGAGTATGTGTGTGGGCATGCAAAAGGGTTCATCACCTGATATGCACTATAGGGATATGACTGTTCAGGAATCAAAGGAGATTTGAATTATTTTCTCTATCTTTCTCTATCGCTTGTACTTCTCACTCTGTCCTGTTTTTATTATTATTTTTTATTTGATTATTTTTCTTCTCCCCCACTGTCTCTTGTTCTCATTTTCTCTTCTCATGTTGGTGTGCTGCTATGATTAATTTAACACTCAGCTTAAAGGAACCAGTGTGTCTCACTTTACACGCTGGCTTCCAGAATGTTCACTGCATTTTAAATGCTCACATATTTATTTACGAGAAAAACCTCTATACACAACCCACTCACATTTTCATGCTGGTGTTACAGGATAGTGGAGTTAGGTGCAACCTTGTAACACTAGGCAGTGATCACCATGGTGAAAACCAAAAGCGGCCAAACACAATTCGAACGTAAAGAGGTAAAATAAATATTAACTTCTTTATGCTGGTCTAGAGGTAGCATGTATAAAAGTTTTGGCACTGGTGAACAGATTCCATGTTTAACACATCCTCCATGTTTAACACGTCCACAAAACAGACACACGTTACACACGTAAGAAATCGGTCAAACAGTTCCTGAGATATTCCTATTTTTCCAATCCCAAATTCCCATTCACTTTGCATTACAGTAATATTTGCACTCCCATAACTCTGCCAATTTTTGAGCTACAAAGATGAAATTTGTTGAACTTGGAAATGGCTACAGCCAGACCAGCTTTGTAAAATTGCAGGGTGATCCACAGACACCCTGTTACCCAGCCTCAACCACTTTTTACCTAATTTGCTGTATTGCTTTGATATACTGTATGCAAGCACGGTGCCTTCTCTGGCCAATCTGCAATCACATTTTCTTCAGGAAATGCACCTCTCTAGTGATGTTTAACATCTTTTTTCAAAATGTAAGTCTTCTTTTAATCACTAGAGTACATGTGATTGCTGCTCTTTTGGGAATAGATTCTCAAACTATTGTTTTTTACAAATTACTCTGCTCTCTTTTATACATTTTCTTGCTTAATTTTGTACAAACATATTACGAAAAGCAATGGCTCATTTGTTGCTGTACATTTTAAAAACAAATGACTGCTACTTTTAAGATAAAGTTACGTAAAACCTTGAAATTTGCAAACAGGTTACTGTTTAAATGATTGGTATCCACAATGTATGAGAGCGCTATGAGAATACTTGTTAATGATAAACCTAATAAATTACAAGATGACAGACCAAATTTACAATAATTATATTAAATGGCAGCTTAGTGGTTAGCACGTTCACCTCTCAGCGCTGGGCATCGAGGTTTGAATCCCAATCTTGGTGGAGTGTCCATGTTCTCCCCGTGTCCACGTGGGTTTCAACTGGGCTCTCCGGTTTCCTCACACAGTCCAAAAACAAATTGAATGCTCTATGTTGTCCCATATAGTGTGCGTCTGTGTGAGTGAGTGTGCCCAGCAATAGATTAGCACCCTGTCCTGGGTGTAACTGCCCAGCTCCCGAAACATTCTCACCTAGGTGGGCATGGGGAACCCCACTGTGACCCCAGTATGCAAATTTAAACAAATATTTGGCTTACATCCTCAAATAGGCCTGACATCATTTATAGTTTGAAGTATAAAGCAGTTTCCATTATTAATCATCCAACAAGTGCCATTAAAAGAATAAGAAGGCACTTATTATGTAACATTTAATTTTGTTTTGGTATTTCATATTAAATTCCTATTAATTCTAAAAGTCGGATTACAAAGAAGAAGGCTGGCCGAAGAACTGGAGAGTGACATTAAAACAAAAAAATTAATTGCAATAAATCATTAAGCAAAATAACACTTTAATGAAAACCTAAGAGCACCCTCTCTCTTTCTACTAAAATACTAAAAAGTTTATTTATTTATTATTATAATTTTTTTATTTCATTAATTTTTTTAGACTGGTATAACTCATTCATTTCACATGTTTCTGCAGTGCACATCTATATATAGGTTCAGGTTAATGTTTTAAAGAGATGGTCTGGGTTCAGTTGACCTTCCACTGTTGAATAAATAGAGAAATACAAAAAAAGGGTATTTTCAGTGCCTCAATCCTTGTTTCACAAAGGTACAGTCATAATGGAAGAGGAACATTAGAACATTATTAACCATGTTATTTTAAACAAGTTTAAATCTTGTAGAGTTAGTTATCCTTCATTTGAAATAAGACTAAGCTAAATGACAAAACTGGCACATCTTATTCTGGATTTTTTGTAGGACACTATGTAGGCATTATGATTCTTTTTTTTTTTTTCTCAAATTTTACCTGTTAAACAAAAAAATAACGTCTTAATTAATAACCATTTCAAAGTGTTTCATTTCTGTACTTCACAAAACTAAGTAAAACTTTCAGCTTTAATAATATACCAAGCCTTTTAACAGTGCAGAATAATGCAATCTCCAAATAAAACAGTAGCACATGGCACATCTAACATATAAATTTTGCTGTCAGTTGGACTTTTGATCCATAACTTCCAATATATGTTCATTTATTAGTTAAAGTAGTTGTTTAATATCAACCCTATGTGCAAAATAATTTTTTACATTCTACTTTACTATATATATTGATTTGTTACAGAAAACTCATAAAAACATCACATTATTTGGTAAATATTCTGTGTGCCATTATTTACATGAAGGCTCGCAAACTTCATAAAACCCCACAAAACCCTATAGACAAGCTTAGATTTAGAACACCAGAAAATAATTCTAGAAACAAATAGATTAGTTTTTGTATGTCCAGTCTTATCTGAATGGTTAAGTCTAAGGTATTAATGTTAGGTACCATCTTTATGGAGAGAGTAAATAATGGAAGAAAATACAAAGGGCTCTATCTTAATGAAGCATATTGCTGTCTTACAATCCACCAACAGTCTATTTTTAATTGCCTTCTGCCTGCGTTGTTTAAATAGCATCTACAATTCTAAAAATAATTGTGAATATATCTAAACTTATGGGCATAGTTGTCTCAAATCTCGGCGGTGAATCACCAACACAGGTGCATGTCCAACTCCACTGAACACTGAATAGAACTGAACGCTCTTAAATATTAGTGCATTGTTTTGGGAATGCATATACATAGTCTACACTATATTGTGTGTTCTCTATTTACAGTAAAATGCTGAAAAAGCAATCTGCCAGAGCCCCTGGTTCTTAAATAGTTCCCTGCCATTTTATTTAGTAGCGCATTTGTGAGGTCAGTGAAATTAATGTTGAATGAGCAAATCTGATTTAGTCTTGTTGTTATTTATCTCAGTGATGTGTGATTGCATTGAGTTCATGCTCTATGTACACCAGTCATGTTTCAATTTGTCAAAGCACTTAAGCTTTAATTTAATTCCAAAACAGACTGAGTAAGTAATTATAACAATGCTATGGAAACTCACTTTCCAGAGGCAGCAGGGTGAATTAAATTACCGTATTTTCCAGACCATAAGACGCACCGTATTATAAGGCGCAGTCTGAATTACGGGGTCTATTTCTGCATTTGACCCACGTATAAGGCGCACCGTACTATAAGGCGCAGTCTCAATTACGGACTCTATTTCTGTACGGTACTTATTCTGTACGGCACCGTATTATAAGGCACTTGCTGAAACGTACGATCTACAAGAAAAGTAAAGGATGCAAAACGGTGATTTATAATTGAAGTTTATTCTACTACTTGACAAAACACACATTATTTTTAATCACTCTTCTACCACAAATCCATCAAAGTCCTCATCTTTTGTGTCTGAATTAAAAAGCTGCGCAATTTCAATATCGAGCACTCCGGTGTTCCCTCTCATCAATGTCCGAGTCAGTCTCGTCACCAGGCGGCTGTTCAGCAACGATGCCGGCTTTCGCGAAAGCTCGGACAACAGTTACAGCAGAAAGCTTAGCACAGGCATCGACAATCCATTCCCAGACGGTGGTGTAACTCGCCCTGCCGCTGCCTCCCGAGTTTTAGTAAACGTGCGTTCGCCATCTATCATCCATCGCTCCCACGCCGCTCGCAACTTTACTTTAAACGCCCTGTTTACGCCAATGTCCAGCGATTGGAGTTCTTTATTTAATCCTCCCGGAATGACGGCAAGCTCTGAATTAATTTTCGGTCGCACAACAATACTTTTATAGATTTTAGACTTTATGAATATGATGATGCATACTGTATGTGTGATTGTGTACAATCTGTTTACGTCTTAAATTGTATAGTGACACATTTGCATTAAATGGTTTCAGGGTTTTTTAATATATATTGAGTAAATAATACACATGATATAAATAAAACAAAGAAATAAAGAAAATCACTTGGACTCCTCTCCCGCATGGTCTGACGCTGACTCAGCTGAGCTACATGCGCACACACACACACACACACACACACACCAATATGTGACTAAGATCGTAGGTGTAGACATGACATCATGGGCCTTAAACTAGCACAAGCATCTCTGTATTACATGAGTGGAAATCAATAACTGAAATAAATGTGAGACTGATGTAGGATGATTCAGTCCAGTGAATCACCTAGATGCATCAAATGGGTGCAATAATTACCAAGATAATTATATAATTAGTTGTATGAGGTAACATACAGTAGATTCTAAACTCTTTAGAGATTGTTTTTTAAGGTAAGCATCAGCAACTTTACTTCTGCAGTCCTCAGAAATATCTTTTGCTCATGCCGCTTTCACAAATGTGTTGCAAAAATCATAAAAAATTAAAAGTATCGATCAAATTTGCACCTGGTTTTCATCCTATTGATTGAAAACACATGACCTCAATTAACTGTTTAAATTATTTGCAAAATTAAATGGTTCACATAATTTAAGTATCGCTGTAGTATAGCTACATAATTAGTTAGCCTCGGGGATTAAGAGTATAAATTAATTGATCATGTTTTTCACAGTAAGAACAATGTAATAATTGAATGCAGTTGATTAATAGCATGTATCGTCTTTGATGACAATTCTCTGCCTTGATCTGCAGGTTGTAAATAATTTATTCGGTTTTTTTGTGGCCCTGCACACAAAGGTGACTTTGAGATCAAACTTTTTTTTGAGGCAAGATAAATTAGTACACTCAATAGATTATTCTTAAAAAGTTATAGAATTTCTAACTAAACATTTTCTTTAATCTAGTATACCAAAATATGACATACTTGCAAAATATGACATAATATACCATGACATACTTGCTTTTTTTGTAGTTCTATAATTACATATTGTCCATCTCTTCCCTTGAGTAGTTACTTAAATAATCTGTGGTTTTAATCTGTGATTAAAAACCCCACCTCTTTGAAACTATGATTTGGGTGATGAATGATGGTGTGTTAGCTTGTGTTGTGCTGAAGTTGTTAAACTATTTTAAACTAAGTCATATTTCTGTTAACACGTTCAGAATGAAAACATGTAATTTACGCATTGATATTGAAAACTTCACACATGTTTATATGATGTACATAATTAGGTCCTGTCTGCTAGATACTGGTTATTAGTTAAAATTATTTTTGTTTTCATTTTAAGATCATTTTATTGACTTTTTTTATTTGTAATCAAATACATTTTTGTTTGCCTTTCTCTAGATAAACGGCTGAAGATGTGTGATAGTGTGGATGTTGAGGAGAAACCTCCTGCCCCCCCCATGAGAATGAGCAGCAGCTCTCGCGACTCTTCATCCATCCTGCATTCATCTAAACCGCTGCCCATGGCTCCGGAAGAGAAAAACAAGAAAGCTCGCCTCAGATCCATTTTCCCCGGGGGGGACAAAAGTAAGATGCAGAAGTGGAGTGTACAAATATAAATTACACAAACCTTATGACACTGGTTATTACATACTTACATAATACAAAGATGTGTATGTTCAGGTGATACACATTATTATACCTATAATAAAGCAGTAATCACAAGAGTGTGTGCATTATTGTGAATAAATCACGGGAAAGAGGTGTTATTAGGCATGACTCCTTCCTGTGATTTATTTACAATAATAACAACTTTGAGTACCTTATTGCTTTTTAAAACAGTTACACACTTGGGGAAAAAAAAAAAGGTTTGATTCAATAATGCATATATAGAAACAAAATTATGCCTGGTCCTCTGTGGCGTAATATAGTACAGTTTTTAAAGTGAACATTGATCGCTGAGTAACTGGATTCTGGTTTCTCTAACAATCAAGAACTGCTTTCTATTGGCCAAACACAGAACACAGTTTATGAAAAAACAGCCGCAACAGGCATAGTGTTCATCGGATATGGCGTGCTGTTTATTAATTTCTGCTTTATGATCTAAAATGAGGGAGGCATGGTGGCTTAGTGGTTAGCATGTTCGCCTGTCAGCGCTAGGGATTTCCAGTTCATATCCCAATCTGGGTAGAGTTTTCATGTTCTCCCCATGTCCGTGTGGGTTTCCTCCAGGTCCTTCGGTTTCCACCCACAGTCCAAAAACATGGCTGAAGGTCAATTGAATTCTCCAAATTGCCCCATATAGAGTGTGTTTGTGTGAATGAGTGTGTACCCAGCAATAGATTGGCACCCTGTCCTGGGTGTATCTGCCCAGTGCCCGAAACTTTCTCCCCTGGATGGGCATGGGGAACCCTCCTGTTACACTTGTAGAGGATAAAGCGGAAGATGATGGATGGATGGATCTAAAATAATGAATCGCATCAGATTTAAGGACAGGAATGACCAGTTTTATAACACCTTAAATACAATGCATACATTTCTGCTGCACAATTGTAGAAACTGTTCATGAAGTACACTATAACACCGAACATACTTTGTAATATGTCCTTAATAGGGGACATATTTAAACATTATAAAGTTATTATTCTGCAAGTATTTACAATTTTTATTTATGCTGAATTTATTTCATTAGGAAAACGTTAAAGTAAAAATGTCATAATTAATGAAAAACTTATTAAAATGACTATTGTCTATTACAGACTTTTGTATAATCCATGTTCTGCATAGCAACACTTTACCAGAGATGGTCAGTCTTTTGTATAAGACTGTAAATTATACACCCACACGCCAGGAATAATCAAACATTTATATACATGTATAGTACACAAATATAGTGCTGCAGTTACACTTTTGATAAACACCACTGAAATACACACATGTTTACTCAAACCTGCTATAATGCATATTCACTACATTTACACCTACATATTGGCATGACAAGTAAAATACTCACCATTCGTAGTCAGATATAGTACCCAAAGTACATACAAAGTACATCAACTACTATGTACAGTGTCCTTCACAATTATTGGGAATCCTCAAATGTTATGTACCAATTACTATTACCTAAACCTGTTGCTACCTTTACTTATTATTTTCAAAAAGTAAAACCCAACAATTTTTTTTTATTATTAATAATTATTTAATTGATTGGTGGGTGGCAGTGTGGCTTAGTGGTTAGAACATTTGCCTCTCAGCATTGGGGATCCAGGCTACAATCTCGATCTGTGTGGAGTTACCATGTTCTCCCTGTGTCCATTTGGGTTTTCTCTGGGTTCTCTGGTTTCCTTCCACAGTCCAAAAACATGGATTAAAGTTAAATTGAAATCTTTAAATTGCCCCATATATTTTGTGGACTGTGTGAGTGAGTGTACCCAGTGAAGGATTTGCACCCTGTACAGTACAGGGTGTGTTTGCACAGAACCCAAAACCTTCTCCCCTAGATAGGCATGGGTAACATCCTCACAAACAAATAGAGGATTAAGCAGAAGAGAATGAATGAATAATTGACTGGTACCCCTGCAGTTAAATATATAAAACAATGATATATTTATATACATATATACATGCTAAATATATAATGTGTATTTTTGCAGCGAATAAGAAGAAGGAGAAGGAGCGTCCTGAGATTTCCCTACCTTCTGATTTTGAACACACCATTCATGTTGGCTTTGACGCAGTAACGGGAGAGTTCACTGTAAGTTCAGCTTCTATTTCTGACTCAGCTTGTATTTTCAAATACTCATCAACTTGTTTTATTGAACAATTATATAGACGAGACCTGGGCATTTTACAGCCCCAGGGACACAACAGCTTTTTTGGTTTGTCCCTGAAATGCTCACATGAAGTCAGTTGAAAGAAAAAAATCAAATGTAAACAAGTATGTATAGTTCACACATATAAAATAATAAAACAATGGAATTGATAAGTAAAATGTAACTAAAATAAGTGCCGTACAGATGTATTGTGTGCAAGAGCATTGTGTCCATTTTAAATGAAGACCTATGTGTTTAGCCCTCTTTACCAGATACCATTTTTTCACATACCTTGGGTAAATTAATTGCTCTTTTTATTGTCTTGATTGAATTTTAATTAAGAAATCTTTCAAGTTAATTTCACTTATATTTCTTATTTTAATAATTTATTATACAATAGGCAGCACGGTGGCTTAGTGGTTAGCACGTTCGCCTCTCAGCGCTAGGGATTCCCGGTTCGAATCCCCATCTGGGTGGAGTTTCCATGTTCTCCCCATGTCTGCGTGGGTTTCCTCCAGGTTCTCCGGTTTCCTTCCACAGTCCAAAAACATGGATCAAGTCAATTCTCCAAATTGCCCCATGTAGAGTGTGTTTGTGTGCGTGTCTGTGTGTTTGAGTGTGTGCCCAGCGATAGATTGGTGCCCTGTCCTGGGTGTATCTGCCCAGCGCCCGAAACGTTCTCCCCTGGATGGGCATGGGGAACCGAACCCCCCCGACCCTAATATAGGATAAAGCGGAAGAGAATGAATGAATGAATTTGATCTATTAACAACCATCCATCCATCCATCCATTATCTTTCGCTTGTCGCTTGTCGCTTGGGTTCAGGTCGCGGGGGCAGCAACCGAAGTAGGGAGACCCAGACCTCCCTCGCCCCAGCCACCTCCACCAGCTCGACTCGGGGAACCCCAGTCGCAGACCAGACCAGCTGAAAGATATAATCCCTCCAGCGTGTCCTGGGTCTTCCCTGGGGTCTCCTTCCAGCTGGACTTGCCTGGAAGGCGCTCAGGAGGCATCCTTACCAGATGCCCGAACCACCTCAACTGGCTCCTTTCGATGCGGAGGAGTAGCGGCTCCACTCCGAGTCTCTCCCGGATGACCGAGCTTCTCACCCTATCTCTAAGGGAAAGCCCAGCCACTCTGCGGAGAAAACCCATTTCGGCCGCTTGTATTCGTGATCTTGTTCTTTCGGTCATTACCCAAAGCTCATTACCATAGGTGAGGGTTGGAACGTAGATTGACTGGTATATCGAGAGCCTTGCCTTGTGGCTCAGCTCCTTCTTTACCACAACAGACCAGTATAGGGTCCGCATCACTGCTGACCCCGCGCTGATCCGCCTGTCAATCTCATGCTCCATCTTACCATCACTCGTGAACAAGACCCTGAGATACTTAAACTCCTCCACTTGAGGCAAGATCTGATCCCTGACCCAGAGAGGACTCTCTACCCTTTTCCGACTGAGAACCATGGCCTCAGATTTGGAGGTGCTTATTTTCATCCCGGCCGCTTCACACCTGGCTGCAAACCGATCCAGTAAGAGCTGAAGTTCGCAGCCTGATGATGCTAACAGGACCACATCATCTGCAAACAGCAGCGACGTGATCCTCAGATCACCAAACCGGACACCCTCCATCCCCTGGCTATGCTTAGAAATTCTGTCCATATAAATTATGAACAGAACCGGTGACACAGGACAGCCCAGATGGAGTCCAACCCTCACTGGAAACAAGTCCGACTTACTGCCGGCCATGCGAACCAAGCTCCTGCTTCGCAAATACAGGGACCGAATGGCCCGTAGTAAGGAGCCATGTACCCCATACTCACAAAATACCCAGAGGGACACAGTCAAAAGCCTTCTCCAGATCTACAAATCACATGTAGACTACTTGGGCAAACTCCCATGAACCCTTGAGGATACTGGAAAGAGTGAAGAGCTGGTCCAGTGTTCCAGGACGAAAACCACACTGCTCCTCCTGGATCCAAGGTTCGACTATCAGTCTCTTCTCCAGTACCCCTGCATAGACTTTGCCAGGGAGGCTGAGGAGTGTAATACCCCTGTAATTGGAACACACCCTCCGGTCCCCCTTTTTTAAAAAGAGGCACCACCACCCCCGTCTGCCTTTCCAGAGGTACTGCCCCGATGACCATGCAATGTTGAAGAGGCACATCAACCAAGACTGTCCCACAACATCCAGAGCTTTGAGGAACTCTGGGCGGATCTCATCCACCCCAGAAGCCCTGCCACCAAGGAGCTCTCTGACTACCTTAGCGACTTCAGCCACAGTGATGGACGAGCCTCCTCCCTGGTCCTCTGACTCTGCCTCCTCTCCGGAGGGCATATTGGTGGGATTGAGAAGGTCCTTGAAATATTCCTTCCACCGCCTAATGATGTCCCCAGTCGAAGTCAACAGTGCACCCCCTCCACTATACTGTGTTGGTGGCACACTGCTTTCCCCTCCTGAGTCGCCTGACAGTTTGCCAGAATCTTCTAGGAGCCGACCGAAAGTCACTTTCCAAGGTCTCACCGAACTCCTCCCACCCTCTGGTTTTTGCATGAAGCCGCAAATCTCTTGGCCTGTAGGTACCGGTCAGCTGCTTCTGGAGTCCCACAAGCCAACCATGCCTGATAGGACTCCTTCTTCAGCTTGACGTCATCCCTTACACGGGGTGACCACCACCGTGTTCGAGGGTTACCGCCACGACAGGCACCAACTACCTTTCGACCACAGCTCCTGTCCGCCGCCTCAACAATGGAGGAACGGAACATGGCCCATTCAGGCTCAATGTCCCCCACCTCACCCGGAATGTGGTTGAAGCTCTGACGGAGGTGAAAGTTGAACATCCGTCTGACTGGTTCTTCTGCCAGACGTTCCCAGCAAACCCTCACTATACGTTTAGGTCTGCCTGGTCTGACCGGCATCTTCCCCCGCCATCTGATCCAACTCACCACCAGGTGATCAGTTGACAGCTCAACTCCTCTCTTCACCCGAGTGTCCAAGACACATGGCCGCAAGTCCAATGACACAACTAAAAGTCGATCATTGAACTGCGGCCTAGGGCATCCTGGCGCCATGTGCACTTATGGACATGAACATGGTGTTCGTGATGGACAAACCGTGATTTGCACAGAAGTCCAACAACTGAACACCACTCGGGTTCAGATCAGAGGGGCCGTACCTCCAAATCATACCTCTCCAGGTCTCAGCGTCATTGAGTGTAATTTTTAGTGATTTAGTGTCAATAGAATTTTTATTTATAGTACAGTGAGGACAATAAGTATTTGAACACCCTTTGCATGTCCACTGTGAGAGACACAATCTAAAAAAGAAAAATCTAATCAGCAAAAATTCTGGCCCTCAAAGACCTGTTAGTCCACCTCTATCAATCAGTAAGACTCCAATTACTAACATGACTAAGACCAAAGAGCTGTCCAAAGACACCAGAGACAAAATTATTAAAATTAATTCCAAAGTGTATTTCTAAAAAAATGTTTACAGGCTAATCAATCCAAATGGTCAAGAGCCACATTATAACAGGTTTTTGTCTGTTATTCTGGTTATAAATGTATTTTCCTAATTCCTCATAATTACTCTGTTGTCCTATGAACCACCATTGAGCACTTTGGGTGATTTTTCAGTGTGTTTTGCACTGGTATGATTAAATTACACATTTACAATTACACAGTTAGAATGATTTACCAGCCAACCAACATAAAGAACAATATTTTAATGATTTTTAGCAAGCCCTCAACCACCCAGCTTGATTTAGGGTGTGTCCATGTGTCTTTACTATCGTAGTGATGGGTAAGGTTCACCTTGCATACTAAATAAATAGTAATAAATAAACCGGTCCATGAGGTTCTCCATTGTACTGTAAATGGAGAACACGCAGTATAGTGTAGACTATGTACAGTATATGCATTCTCTGTACAAATGCAGCGCTGTTTAATAGCATTCAGTTCTAGTTAGCGTTCACAAGTGTTCATGATTCACTGCTGAGATTGCAATGAACATCTGACTGTTGACATCTGTCTAGGTTGTTTTCAGCCAGTGTTTTTTTTATTTTTTTATTTATATATTTTTTTATTAATTTTTTTGAAATGTCCCTGAACACACCTTATTTCAAGGCCATACCCATCAGGGTAGATGAGTTCACAAGCATCTCTACTATTTAAATGACGCAGACTGAAGACCAATAAATACGTTTTGACGGAGTGTAAGATAGTAATGAGCATTGCGATTGATGTGTATAGATGTACCAGTGAATGGATAGTGTTTAAAAACTCTTAAAGCACAACACAAGCTAGTTCACCATTCAATTATCCACTAATCAAATATCGATTGACCATTGGTCAACAGAGTATAGAGGATTAACTTGTATGCATGTAAGTATGTAGAAAAATATATAAGCAGTATACTGTAATTGTAAAACTACAAAGTGCATCTATATGGTAATGAGTTTAAGAGCAGGAAGGTAAAACAACCTTTTATTTAAATAATCCTAATTATTTTAAAAAGAAGTAGAATACACACTCTGTTGTGACTTGTTACAATATGAACTAATGTGTTTAGTTTTAGTACATATAGGCTAATCTACATTATTTCTAAATTTCTTTTTATTTTCTTTCTCACACACACTCCTATACATACATACATACACACATACATGCATACAACATACACAGGGCATCCCAGAGCAATGGGCTCGACTACTACAGACCTCCAACATCACTAAGTTGGAGCAAAAGAAGAATCCTCAGGCTGTTATCGATGTGCTCAAGTTTTATGACTCCAAAGAAACTGTCAACAACCAGAAATATATGAGCTTCACATCAGGAGGTAATCACACGCATGCATGCATGGACTGTACTAATGATTAATTCCCTAAATATCTAATTAATTGTTTATTTGAAGGTCATCACTAGAATGTTTTTTTTTCTAACCTTAATCCTAGAAATAAAGTCATTAAGCTGACCAAAACTATAATGAACATTTCTCAAATAATTTGAAATGTCAGTTTAAAACTAGGACTTGGTATCAAACACATCATTTGACAAATTCCAATAAAAAATTTAATTTACAAGAGACTACATCACTGTAGACCACTGAGGTCATGTTGTTGGAGCTGTTTTTTTCTTATTTTATTTAGTTGGCCCATTTTATTTAGTTATTCCCATAGTGGGATTTTTAGTGGCATAAATGGGTTGCCTAGAAATCTAAAATCTAAATAGGTAATCAGTTTCTAAAAAAATATTTTCAGAACCTTATAGAGTTCATTTTTTGTGTATATTCTTCACTGGCTTCATTGTAAAAAGATTACAATATGAAAACTTTATGCTGTTTTATTGTTTACATTTTTGTGGCTATTGAGGAGGGGAGACAAACCACAGTGTTTAAACCATAATCCTACCTTACTTTGATGTGCATTAGCATTAACCATCTTATAGCAATATTAGTATTGCAACTGTTTATTTAACATATGCCACTGAAAATTAGGTTTACAATGGTAAACCTAAAAGAATTAATAAACATGTTATTACATATTAAAATCAATGTAGCACATAAGCACAATCTAAAAATAGTAAAGCAATATTGCAATTTGTAATCTGAAAAAATAAAATTATCAGTTTCAAAATTCTCTTCTGAACTCCAAACATAAGTTTCTTGCTGCCTTTAATTTTCAAACCTTTCATTTTATTGTACAGGGCTAAAACCTGATTAATGTTAATGTAGATCACTTCAATTAACTTAATAATTGCTTTTAAATATTATTATTATTATTATTATTGCATAATAAGTTTTAATGCATTCTCATTGCACAAGAACATGCCAGTTAGATATTTAAGTCATAAACTGTGGATGGCAATTTGTAATTAGACAGTTAAAAGGTAAAGGAGTATGAATTATCAAATGCATATTAAGAGAAAAAGACAAGAAAAGACTTGAACACTTCAAATTGAACACATTTACATGTACACGTCTCTCTGGGATTGTGCACTTGGAAGATTTAATCAAATACATCATACAGGCAAGTCTTGGGTCTTAAAATTTAAACCTTAATAAGGACTTATATTAACAGTGACCTTTTGTCAACAACTTTATACAGTCCCATATTATTTTCCATCCAGACTTCAGATTAGAAATTACCTAATGTGTAAACAGCTGTATTTGAATTCTCATTTGTGTGTGGCTTGCTGACTAATAAATAATCAAGTTCCAAAATAAAGGGTCTACAGAAAATTTTTGATTGACCTGACACAGTAGGTTTAAATATAACTTTTAAGAAAATTAAAGGTCTGAAAGGTCGAATCAGTATTAAAATGCTATGGGAATTTTAAGTCTGCTACGAATTAGATATTTGAAGTTTATAAAATCTACACATTGCATATGCATTTTACTTTTATGGTTTTATTACATACTACTTTTTCCCTCCGTGAATCAAAGATCAGGGCCTCTAGAAACAGGACCAAAACAAAGCAGGTATTATTTTGGCGGTGAATATTTAAACCTCTTAGTAAAAATTCTCCACCAACCAAAAATTTTCATCCTCTAGCATCCTGTGCACCGCAACCCGTGAATCCCAATGAATTTTTAGTTGATGACTTACAAAAACTGTGCTGCAACAAAAGTCTACCATCTCAAGTTTACATCTAAATTTAAGGTGGAGTAATAAAATATTTGTGTCTAATATAGTGCCTATAATGAGTGGACAAAGTGAGTGTTAATAAAAAACTCCAGCAACACTGCTGTGTCAGAACTGAGTGAGGGGAAAGAAACAGATGGACAACATCTGTAATTGTAAAAGTACAAGTCCATCTATATGGATACAAATGCTGGAACACAACCACTATATACCTACTGGAGATATTATAACATTTCATTATAAGTTGGTCCCACTGCCTTTGCTGCTTCCACTTTTCTATGATTTCTTTGAATATTTTGGAATGTGTCTATGGAAATTATTTTGTGCTTCTCCAAAAGAGCATATGTAAGGTCAGACACTGATGATGAATGAGAGGGCCGGGCTGTTCATCCAAAAGTGTTTGGGATTGTGATCAGGCCTGTGTGAACCAGTAAGGTTATTCCCTACCAAACTCACCCAATCATTATTTTATAGACCTAGACAACAAAAGATGAGATGGGGCAATATAACTATATTATGGTGCAATAATACAAAAAAAAATGTATGTATATATTTTTAATCATATATTTTCAAAATATATACTGTGTATACTTTTTGTATCTCTTTTCAATTCTATTTCTAAGGGAATGCTCCTGAATAAAGTCTTATTTTATCTTAGTTTTGTGAACGTGGGTTCACTTTTGCTTGCAAAGGGACTTCCCCAAACTGTTTCCACAAAATTTGGACTCAATAATCTCTCTGTGAATGTAAGTTAATAAACACGAGTTCACCAGATTATTTGTATTAAAAATGGGGGGAAATTAAATAAAAAATAAATAAATAAATAAAATTGTTATAAAATATTTAATAATAATAATAATAATAATAATAATATTATCATTATTATTATTATTATTATGTCCATTTATCCACCATGTCGGCCAATAGTGGTTATTTATTTGTTGATCTTTAACGTTTAATATTTCTGAGATGTTAAACAAATGCGAAGACTATAATATGAATTAAACATTTTGTGATATATATTTTTTCATTTTGTGTTGCAGATAAATCAGCTCATGGCTACATCGCAGCTAATACATTGGTAAGATGCATTTTAGTTTTTAAACTTACTCCCTGATTTAACCTGCTGAGTCAGCTCCATGAATCGGCTGATTCATGAGTCACTATGAATTCCTTCCCATCATCCTCCTGAATATTCCTTTTCTCACAAAATTTCAATTGCAAAAAAAGTTTTTTTGTCAGTTTTTATCCGGGTTTATAGATGCTTGCACTCCCCTCCTCCCCCTTTTTTTTCCCTTTTCCCTTTATCTTTTATTTAATAATTATATAGTTGTACTGTATTTATGGCTTTGCAGAAGATTCAGATACAGTAAGGTTATGTTTCATATTTATGTTTTTGTATGGAAATTTTCTGTCCAATAATATTCCAGTGAATCTGTACCCGGAATACCAATAGATTTGATAGTCAAAGTTATCAGCGAGAAAAACAAATACAGACAGCACTGTTTTGGATTCATATATATTCACATGCATAAACATATAAATAAAACAACCACCAGTATTAATCCTTACTTTTTATGTTTGCTTAATCAGACTAGAAAATGTTCTCTCCTAAATATTATTTTGATCAAAATAAAAAACAAACATTTTAACACATACTGAAAACACAGGTTCACCTGCCGTAGTGAAAGTGGTTCCTTATTTGTATTACTAGACAAGAAACAAATAGCATCACATCATTAGATGTACAACTGCTCCTTTGTACTCCTTTATGTGTAACAGATCTTCAGTTTGCACAATGAATGATGTAAACATCTGAGCTAAATCTGTTGTACAGTAAATTGAAACTATATTTTTGCAAGTATAGCAAGTTATCTACTATACCACAAACATTTATTAGATTACACGATTATATAGGTTAGCACTTTCGCCTCTCAGCGCTGGGGATTCCAGTTTTGAATTCCAATCTGGGTGGAGTTTTCATGTTCTCTCCGTGACCGTGTGGGTTTCCTCCGGGTTCTCCGGTTTCCTCCTACAGTTCAAAAACATGGATTTGAGGTTAATTGAATGCTTTAAATTGCCCCATATAGTTTGTTTGTGTCTGTGTGAGTCAATGTGCCCAGCGATTTTCAATGCATTTCTGTCTGTACTATATAAACTATATTACATACGTTACCTGAACTTGCTGTTGTCTGTTTATTTAGGATTTTATTATTTTATTTCTAGTTGAGCGTAATGTCAGTGGACCAACAAAAACATTTTTAGACAGTTGTACTTTTTATTTTTTAAATCTGTAGGATCCAGAAACATTGTTTAAAAAAATCCACTTTCCTGCAGATTCCTTTGTTACTGTTACTGCTCTAAACATCTTGAGAGAATTTTCACAACTGTATATTAGGCTTTAATAATTAGATCTGTTGAATTATTGAATACAAATTTCCTCAAGACCACCCTAACGTCAAGGCTTAGTCTTGTAGCACACTGTAACTCTGGTAGAACTTCCTCTTAAGACACGTAATACTAATTATTACATGGCGTTGGTGACCCAGTGGTTAGGGCTGTGGGCTGTTTATTTAAAGAAGCCTCTCTGTAACAGTGACAGTATGCAGGCAACCTTTTTTTATTTTTTGTATTAACAAATAAACAAAAAAAAAATCTGTAAGTAATTTTCTTAAATGTTTGTGCAATATATGAACTTACAGACTTGGTTGACAAGTTATCAAATCATTATTTTACTAATTATTAAATATGTTTGGTAACTTTTATGTTTGGTCATATATTTAAGTTTTATATTAAGCATTTTAACTTTGCATGAAAGAGACTGTAGGACTGACCACAATTCACTGTAGCAAAAAGCAGTGATGAGCAAATGGTGGCTCAGGTCTCAGGAGTGCAGGAGTAGTTTTTTGTTAATTCTCTGATCGTTTTGTTGTTGAGCCCTTAAAACGTGTAATATTTTCCATTTTTGGGTTTAACCAACTTTTCTTTTTTTTTTTATTATAAAAAAGTTGTGAAATATGAAAAAGCTGTTTGTTTGATTTATTTCAGTATATTATGCTTTTATAAAATTACGCTGTCTAAAAGAGCAGTCCAATTCTGATGCATTGTTGACTGCAATATAACATGCTTTTATAATAATGTCAAAATTTTAAGGTAAAGTTTGGAGTTCCATTGCATTATATACACTGTTGTAACAGTTAGCTGTAAATCCTACAATCACCTAAATCTTAAAATGTTAAGATATTAAGAATATCAAAATTCACTCCAAAAAGTGTTTTATTTTCTTTTTCAATTTACACTCTTTACTTTGCCTCACAGTTTTTATTATTTTTTTTCTCTTTTACTCCCAATTCTGCCTTTTTTGTCCCTCATTTCTCCTGTCTTTCCATTTTGGTTTTAAATGCTGTGTGCATTTGTGTGTTGAGTTACATATCCTCCCGTTTTCGATCATTCAGAACCGCCTCCTGTCCTCTGGGCCACCAGTCAGCCTTAGAACCTGCAGCGCTTTTTTTGACAAGGTAAAAACTTGTTTTGATTCCAATCTTATCCTCTAATTTGGCACTTAACACTTTAGTGACAGTGATTTTTATTTTATTTTATTTTTTTACCCCTTCTGCATATGTGCATCATTAAGATAAGTGATTCCATCTCTAACGCTGTAGGTGAGGTTTTCTTATTAGGATGCCAGAAACTTAACACTTGTTAATTAACTAATGTTTATGTATTAAAAGTGCTACTGATGAATCAAATAGGAGCCAGGGGAACAACGTGAGTATACAGAATTTCACAGCTTACTAAGACTAATGCTGAGGACAAAATGGAGTCACAATTGTTTAGTTTGTATGTAGTTATATTAGGCAATAATTAAAACTACTGCCAGCAAAAGTAATTATAAATAGGAGTTTATTTGGTACAAAGTAGTCTTGAGAAGAAATACAAACCCCTTTCACAATCTTTTCACAGGGTTTTAATATCTTTTACTCCTTAAAACCACTTGCTGGGATAATAATAATTAGTTTTCATGTTTCATATTGTGTGTGTGTGACAGACAGACAGACAAACAGACAGACCAACTTCAAGTACAATAGATATTTTCAGATATTGGAATTTTTAAAGTTTTAGTTATTGCAAAGACATCATATCAAGAACTAGCAGTTACAATGCTTACACAAATAAATCAATGTGTATTAAACACAATGGAAATGAAAAGAGAACGTATAAATGACTGTGTTTTGATACACAGTTTAGTGGATGAAATATATATTCAAGTGAATTTGTCACACTCAGCTGACTGCAAACATCCATAACCTATAAACAGCACTGTTGCATAATGAATACAATCATAGTTACACAGATGCATGTGTTAAAAATAGTCTCATTTGCTTTCAATCCCCAAACATGCTCCATGAAAATATGGGCCACCCCATGAATTGGATCCTCTGACACAAACAATGCAATATGCAGACATTGTTAAATGCCTAGAAGAGTATTTTGAATTATACATTGGGGAAACCAAACTGCTGCTTGTGTGGCAGATGGCACAACAAAGTGCTTCCTCATTAAGCCAAGACTCAGTTAAGTACAAGGATCATAAGTACAAATCTTTTTAATTTAAAAGACCATATACTGGTGACTTTGCATTGGCAGTCTTTCGACAATAATCAACAATTATATGTCGATAGAAATACAAAATACACTATGCAAAGTCTTTTGGGAACAATGTTTGGGTCGAACTGTTTATTTGTACAAAATGTGTGACTCCCATCAACTCCTCTATTAAATGAACATGATCGGCGGCATAGTGGTTAGCACTTTCGACCCTCAGCGATTTCTCTGTTCAAATCCTAATTTGTGTGCAGTTTCCATGTTCCCTCCATGTCTGTGTGGATTTCCTCCCACAGTCCAAAAACATGGATCAAGGTAAATTGAATGCTCCAAATTGCCCCATATAGATTGTGTTTGTGTGTGAGTAAGTGTGTGCCCAGCGATAGATTGGCACCCTGTCCTGGGTGTATCTGCATCATGAAGTAATCTGATGAAGGATCAGGTTTTAGTTGGTTTTGGGGACTAGTTTAAAATAAGTGGATGTTTATTTTCTTATTTATTTTCTTATTAGCACATTAGAAGTAACTTGTTTGCATTGAATTGAATGAATTACTCTGTCATTTTTTTTTATCACTTATTAAACATCTCTCTGGTAAAATTTTATGTAAATCAACAAATCAAACTTGTCTACAAAAGCAAAGGAGGAAATAAATAAAAATAGGAATGGGAATGTCCGAGGAAGCTTCTGAACCTCCTTCCACTTGGCAACTGTGAGAACAGGCAGTTCACTGAATGAATGTGTGTTTGCCCTGCAGTTCTCTTCATGATACCTCTAGTTTTCCTCAGGCTGCGGTTTAGATATAAATCTAGAAGGTTTAGGAGCTGAACCCCGGTGATATACTGTGCTGTTCACACTATAGTCTGCAGGGATTACCGCTCGAGAGCAGTACAGTTCCTTTACCAGATGGTAATGCTTCCCGTTAGGACACCTTCCATGGTACAGGTGTAAAAAGTCTTGAGGATGCTGGGGTTCAGACCAAACCTTCTCAGCCATCTGAGGATGTAGAGGCGTTGTTGGGCCTTCTTTAAGGAACTTGAAGCTGCTGACCTTTTCCATCACAGTCCCATTGATGGAGATCGGATGATTTAATGTGATTTATTCGTGAGCAGGACTTAAAAACTTTTCTCATTGTTCCTGCTAACCGGCTTGTGTGTTAACCACTTAACTTGTTAACTTGCTAGTCAGGAGCACTTAACAGGGTGGTCTAACAAGGCTGAACAGGAAGCAAATTATCATGCATTTTTCAAATTTCAAAGATTTTCTGTTTCACTTTTTATGAGCAATTTTCTCAGTTATTTTCCACCATTCAATAAAGGTACCTGCAATGAAGCACTGCAAAGCCTACTGGGTAAGTTTTGCTCATGACATGCAAAGCAGAATAAGACGGAGTACTTTTCTAACAGACTTAAACAAATCCTCTTTGGTGCAGATTGAGTAAATGTACCGTAAAAGTACTGTAGTAAATCTAACCTATAAAAGAAAGTAGACAAGGAAAATCAAATCAAACAAGTGAGACCCAGTGTGTTCTCACTCCAGCCAAGTTGAGGTACTTGTAAGTCGCTTTGGATAAAAGTGTCTGGTAAATGACCAAATGTAAATGTAAACATTATCCAACAAGAGAAAAGTCTTCAGTTGTGCTTAGTTACATTTGGTTCTTTCATGACCTTGTGAATTATTAAATGCCGTGCTTATGGCATTATTGTTGTTGATTGACCACACCTGAGGAGAGTGATTATGGTTTTGAATTTCCTCTTTTAGTACACATTTGTGCTCCTTAGAGCTGGTTTCATACCTTTCAAACCTTTTCAGCTTTTTGAGCAACAACTTTTTTTCTGTGGCTCTTGAAAGTTTTGGTTTGGTTTGTTCCATGATGCATTTCCACAAACGTGTTTTAATGAAAACACAAGTTCCCTGATTTTTATTAAAAATAACATGCCCACTCAGTCATCCTTCATACTTTCACATTAGACATAAAATATTATAATGAAGACAGGAGGCTTACTTCTTTGCCAACTACTAAGTAATCATAATCTGGGTTATTCTGTTGCGATTTACGATGCTATTTAGCCAGATGATGTTTGAAGCAATAGCGATCAAGGTTCTTTGCATAATAATCGATGAATTCTTAACTTTTTTGGTATTTCTACAAAAAATGTCTTATCTGTTTTATAGTATGTTGTATAATTACATTACAGGACACAAGGGAGAATGGGGACAATGTGCTAGACTCAAATATGCATATAAATATACAAGTTCAGCATTTGGCTGACATGTGGAGATGCAGACAGAAATGCAAAAACTTTACCATCTTCCATTATACAACAGAGAATCGACTCTCTCTCTGCAGCTCCCTCACCTCTTTTTAAAATCTGGAAAAGACACTGATGGTTAACTCAAACACAATCACCTCACCTGTTTCCCTGGTTCTGCCTCTCATTCACAAATCTGTGCTTGATGGTATCTGTGTCGCTATGATGTGACAGTATGATAAGATATTAATCTTAAAAGTGTCCTTGTATTTTATATCCCGTAGTCTTAAACATGTCAAGTAATTTGGAGAATACTGTGTCAGCTGTTGTGCTGATGTGACCTCCAGTTGCTTACAATACAATATTATTTACTGTATAGTATTTATATTTTTAGACACATTGTGTCAGTCTGCGAGACTGTTGTCTTTTGATCTGCTTGCACGTACAGGACGTTTCGGCACAGTTAGCCTACAATTGTGAAACCAGTTATGTGAGTTGAAAATGAAACAGAAATCAAGTAGACACTAGTTTATGAGGAACATTTTGGACGAAAAACACATGGTACCCTAATTGTTGCATACAACACATCCTGTTACAGCAAATAGTCATAAAAGCTGAACCTGTAATTTTTACAAGGAAACACATGGCCAGTTGATCCAGTCCAGACAAGACAGTAAAAACTAAACTCTGTAATGTTAGCAGATTTAGTTTTTTTCCTTGTGCAATCATGTAATTGATAATTCCAATATTTATAATAGTTTTAATGGCTTTCAAATTATTTTAAATTCCTTAACAGGTAGAGTCTGCTCTGTCATTTTTTTTAATGAAATGCAGTTGTGTTGTAACACCAATCGAAAGCTAGTGGTTTGAGTTAAAGACATCAGTGAGGATGGTCATGACAAATCTTTTTCATTAATTTTTTTATTTTTAATAAAGTTTAAATGAAGTTAACTTTGTGTTGATCTGGCTCTTTTGACCAGGTAAGCAGAATGCATGTTTATGATACCATGCAACATAATAGATCCTTTAATTTCCATCCCACAGTGTGTGCAAGGTTTAGTGTTTTATGTTGGTGTTTGTTCATTTGTTTCGTTGTAAAAACCTTGCAACAGATGGTTAATTTTGAGAATAGTTGATCTATGAGCCATTTTTGCAGTATTTAGCAATTGATGTGAATAGGAAGTTAATTAACCAAAGTCTTCTTAATTTTATTGACTCTGCTTTCTCTTGTCAGTTTTACATTCAGAATGTGATGTAATGATGTCATATTTTGTGTGTTCTAGCAACAGGGTGCTAAAACAGCTTCTGAGCCTCCAATTGCTCCTCCAGTGTCTGAAGAGGAAGATGATGAGGAAGAGGAGGAAGAAGAAGAAGATGATGATGAGGTGCCACCCATCATAGCCCCAAGGCCAGAACATACCAAATCTGTGAGTGTGCCTCCCTTTCTATTTTAAATGTGTATGTTTCTTTTTAGACTAGTTAAAAAAAATGCTTACTGCAATGTAATTTTTTATTTATTTATTTTTTTTTTTTTTTTTGTTTTAAATAGATCTACACACGCTCCGTAATGGAGCCTGCTGCAACTCCTGACCCCGTTAAAGAGGTCACAACCCCACCAGAATCACAGGTTCAACCAGAAGAAACAACAACATCTAGTACCCTGTATCGACACACAGATCGGCAAAGAAAAAAATCTAAAATGACGGATGAAGAGATCCTCGAACGACTCAGTACGGGTGTTTGTGTGTCTGTGATGGCATGTCTATGTCAAGACTATTACCAGACCTATCAATCTACCAATTTATTATACCTTATTTGCAACACAAAACAGTATCATAGTTTGTTTTTTACACAAAGAATGTATCTGAACAGTTTGGATTTTTAAAATCCCTGGGACTTGTTTATAATCTAATTGTATTGGTCATAGAAGTCACCCTGATGAAAAAGCTTACACTTACTGTCTTAGTGGGGGTCCTAGTGGGGTGCATTTTGTACACTGATGAGCCAAATTAAAACGTCATGCTATGAATACCACTGATAACCATCTTATGAAGGCATCTTTCCAAGAATGGGATAAATAGCGCTCCAATTAAATAGTTAGTTACTGACACTGATGCATTGAAAACAAGTAAATTATCAAGCCTAAGCAAGACACTTGGACAGGCCACATAGTGATAAGCTAAACAAATGAGAGGGGATATCTAAAAAAAGGCAGTTTGCCTTTTTTGCAGTTGCCAGTATGCAGTGGTTCTATCAAAAATCATCCAAAATAAAACTGTCACTGAACAAGCCACAGGGTTATTAATGTGCACAGTTTGAGCCTGTCTGGTCCCAGTTCTACAACAATACTACCAAAGCACAAGCTGCTAAAAGATTTGATGCTGGTTATAATTAAAACAGTATCAAAATATGTACTGAATCCTGCTGCATATCAACAGACCTTACAAAATGCCCAGAACTAGACAATGGAAGAAGGTAGTCTGGTCTGATTGTTCACATTTTCTTTGCCAGCTCCATGTTTGCATGCCATAAAGATATTCAAAAAAACTGATTTAACCTGATGAATTCTTTCCCACTAAATCCTATTCCAAACCAGTAACTTCAGGTGATTGCGCTTCATTTCTCTTTTATTTCATTTGTCATTAGCTGACTTTAAGATCTAAGAGGTCTTATTTATTTGAAGTCCTATTTCAATGCCTTTATTAACAACAACTAGTCAGTTTTTTTTCTCATTATGCGGTATTTAATCATCAGCTAACATTTCTCATGACCTCCGAAAAACTTTCCAGCTGTTCATTAATTAACTGACTCTCTGCAACTGCTTACATCAGATTTAAAAGGCTACTGTTTGCATAAAAAACTAAAAATGGACCAAGTTATAATCTAGGAATATTTTGCTCTATATTAAAAAAATCTCAAAACTAAATATAAATGACAAACATTAATTACAAATTAGAACTAATATACCAGAATTGATGCAATATTGGATATCTTTTAAATTAGGGTCACACAGAGTCAAGGAAATGGCACTGTGGCTTCAGAGCGCAGAGCATACATTGAGTGTTCTCAATGTGAAGTTTTCATATTCAATTTGTTTTCATGTAGGTTTCTTCACACAGTCCAAAAGACAAGTAGGATAAATTGGTGATTCTTTATCGCCCCTTGGTGTGAATTAATGTGTGTTTGCCCTGCAGTGGCTGAGACCTGTCCAGGGTGTGTCGCCTCTTTTTTTCAATTTACACTGATTTCCAACAACCCTGTTCAAGTAGTTTATTTATATTGCACTTTTTAAAACAGTACATTGTCACAATGCAGCTTTACAGTGTTAAAAGCCTTAATAAGGACGAGGAACTTGTAAAATGAAAACTGAATAAATGGAGTGTGAAATAATGTATAAAGCAGTATGTGCATGTATTTTAAATATTTATATGTATTTATTTGTTTTTACAGGGAGCATTGTTAGCGTTGGGGATCCAAAGAAGAAATACACACGCTTTGAGAAAATAGGACAAGGGTAAGAACACACAACCACCGGTTATCCACACTTTTCTCTTCCCATAATGCTAGAATGTATTGGATCCATACAAGCATAAAATGTGTTTAGGGTAAAATGTTCTCTAGGAGTGAGAATATATTTAAAATACATTTTTAATGGTTTAAACACTGTATCAGGATATGTGGCATACGTAGTTCAGGAGTTCTGATTTTCTACATTATATTTGCAAAGTTAATAGGGCATAAACACTTTTATTCTTAAACACAGATTATTAGGGTTGAATAGTCTATTTGTTCTATTTAACTTATCAAAACAAGGACCCAAGAAATTAAGCATATGTGCTTTAAGACCAAACAGTTCTGGAAACTTATTTGTGTTTATCAGAAACAGAATACTTTATTAATACCCAGGGGAAATTATTTGCTTTTTATCATGTATGGATTCACACAGCATATATGCAGACTAATGTATTGTAAGCTGACAGATGGTTGGTAAGGAGACATGTACATGTAAAGTGACATGCAGTTCTTGTTTTCTTATCTACATTGCATTCTGGTGAATGCTAACTGTGTCCGGTTGAGAGTACTGCACTAATAATGGAACATATCAACATTCATGTTTTTTTTTTTGTTTGTTTTTTTGTTTTTTTTCCGCAGTTTCCCTTCAGTCTTGCCACTTTGTTGCCATTGTATACATTAAATAGGCTAAATATATGTATGTATATTTTGTGTTGTTTAAAAAAAATATTGGACACTGATTATTTTAACATTCCACCAGGTGGAAAAACATAACTCAACATGTCTAAGAATATAAATTATGACCACAACGGAAATAAAATTTTGATAGGTATATAACTGATCCTTTAAAGCAAGTAACATTTCATGCTTGCACACAGATATGTTTGCTGTATTCATGAATAGTGTTTCAAGTGATTCTATGTGTGCAATAATGAGAGAAAGCACAAAGATGGTGAGAAGCTGCTGAATGTTTCTGGCTTTGTACTCATAACCGCTTTACTCTTTATATTTGAACTAGTCCCAATAATTATAATGATGATTTATTTATTTTTTAATGAAAAATTTATTTAGAGGTTTGTGTACTTATTTATATACCCATTTGACGAACAACTTATTTTTTGTTGACCAGCTTATTATCTCAACTCCATTGAGCTGCCTTGTCATGACTTCAGTGTTTCTATTAAAATAATTATAATAAAATGGTTAAACAAAATTAATACATGCTGGATGCAGTTGTTCTCATAAGTTTTCATACCCTGACAGAAGTTCCTTTGTCTTTTAGTGAATATAATGATAATACGAAAAACTTTCTTAAATTCATGATTGGGAGAAGACCGTTGAGCTTGACAAAACAGGAAAGGGATATAAAAAAAATATTTAAGGTGATGGGAATGTCAATCAGCAGTGTTCAAACTCTTAAGATGTGTAAAATAAAGACAATCACCTGTTGAATTCAACAGGTCAGTGAACCAGAACTATTTTCATCCACAACTGACAGAAAAATTGTTCGAGATGCAAGAAAAACACAAATGATGTCAGATGACATACAGGACTTTTTGAAAAAAGTGACTGCTTCATTATGCACAATATTGAGGCACTCAAAGAAAATGGGTTGCATGGTTTAATTGCCAAAAGAAAGCCATTACTATACTAAAGCCACAAAGCAGCCTGCTTACCATACTGTACATCACTCAGCACAATGACAAGCCTTAACATTTCTGCTATTAAATATTTAGAGTGAAGAGATGAGACTTTTTTGCCACAACCATAAGCGCTACATTTGTAGAAGGGTCAGCAAGGCCTATGCTTAAAAATACCACACCCCTACTGTGAAACACAGTGGTGGATAGCTGATGTTTTGATCATGAATGAGCAACACTGGCACAGTTAATGGTCAAGTCAAATGTAGTATTTCATCTTCAGATACTGAAGAATATGTTTGACTCATCAACTAAGAAACTGTACATTCCATCATGACAATGATCAAAAACACAAGGTCAAATCAATCCATCACTAGCTACAGCGAGAAAAAAGTATAGAGCTTTCTCAGTTTTCTGACCCCAAACTCATAGCTACTTTGGTAAATATCTTAAAAGTACAATTTAACAATGGACACCATAATCCTCTGAGAAAATAAAGTGGTAATTGTAAACTTTTGATAGGGGCCTTTGTGTAGATTTGTTTTCACTATTATTTAAAAAGGGCAAACGATCATTTGATAAATGGCTTTACGCAACCACCAACTATGAATAAAAAATATATTAAAAAAAAAAAAAAAAAAAAAAAATATATATATATATATATATATATATATATATATATATATATATATATATATATATATATATATATATATATATATATATTTTTTTTTTTTTTTTTTTTTGTGTTATCATTTACATTTAAAAAAATGTCCAAACGATTGACCAATCGATTGCTGGGCACACTCACTCACACAGACACAATACATGGGGCAATTTAAAGCATTTAATTTAATTTAAATCCATGTTTTTGGATTGTGGGAGGAAATTGGGATTCAAACCTGGATCCCCAACGCTAAGAGGCAAACGTGCTAACCACTAAGCCACCATGCCACCCTAACATTATAACATTATGTATTATTTATTATTGTTGTGTGTTAGGATTATAAGTAACTGATTTTAAGTAACTGATTGAGATACATCTAAACTGTAACAGACCTCAGTTTTATATATAAAAAAAAAACTGATTACTGATGATCATAAAACATACTTTCTTTTTTACCAGGGCATCTGGCACAGTGTATACAGCCATTGATATTGCAACTGGACAGGAGGTAATGACAGATGAACGCTATGTGAGTAAGTAACTGTGTTTAGCAAGTGAGAAACCGGTATCTCTTTTTCTCTTTCTTTATTGCTTAGGTGGCGATAAAGCAGATGAATTTGCAACAGCAGCCAAAGAAGGAGCTGATCATTAATGAAATTTTGGTGATGCGGGAAAACAAGAACCCTAACATTGTAAATTATTTGGACAGGTAAAGCCAAAGAAATTATGCCAAATTATGTCCAAGTGTAAATGGGGATTTATTAATTTTTGTAATCTGCATATTTTAATCATGAATGTGTATACATATATCTATTTATGAGGTATTCTCAAGAGGAAAATTTGGGCTGATATCTCCAAAGTATTCACATTTTTTGTATTCTTGTTTTCATGGGTTTTATAAGCTAGAAGCCCAAATTATGTAAAAGAAATTACAAATACATATTTAAAATCGTTTAAATTGTGGGCCTTGAATCTATAATCTATGAAATTTTAACTTTTTGAATGGAATTATTGAAATTAATCAACTTTACCATGAAATTCAATTTTTTTGAAAAGGGTCTGTATGTATATGCATCACATTACAATTGTGCCAAGTTAGCGTCACCAAATAGCATGCACATCTTTCTGTAAGACGAGAGTGATACCCACTATGCCACAATGTGGGATTTGCTAGTCTTCTATAACTTAATTTAGAAAGAGTTTGAATTTGTGATATGTGACAGTTATAGTGCAATATGTACTGTAACTGTATATTGCTACATATTGAAAAACATAATAATCTCTTTGCTTTATATTACTTTCTTTTTTCTCACTTTTATACTTTCAGTTATTTAGTGGGTGATGAATTGTGGGTGGTGATGGAGTATTTAGCAGGTGGTTCTCTCACTGATGTTGTAACAGAAACCTGCATGGATGAAGGACAGATTGCAGCGGTGTGTCGAGAGGTAACAGACACACATGTACACAAGTAACATTCATCTGTATAAAAAAAAAAACAGTGTATGTTGACAATGAATTCTATGTGTGTGTTGTGTGTGTACACGTATGCGGTTTCTTAGTGTTTGCAGGCTCTGGACTTTTTGCACTCTAATCAAGTGATTCACAGAGACATCAAAAGTGACAACATCCTGCTCGGCATGGATGGATCTGTTAAGCTCAGTGAGTCTAATTCTTGCACATAGTGAGCTGTAAACAACTAAATTTAAACCAAAAAAATGGTGGTGTTTTTACTGCTGATGCCCGTTTCACAAAGAAAGAAAAGCAATAAGGACGGTGTTTTTTTGGTCCAATATTTATTAGTTCAATATTAATATTTATTAATCAAATGTCATTGTTTTAACTTATTTTTTTAACAACAGAGCAATTAGTTTTTGCCCAAATGGAATGGACAATGGGTCTAAAATAATTTGTCAAAGGTTTTCATAAAATAAGATATTCACAGCTCTCACAGTGTCACTTATAAACAAAAAGCCTCAGCAAAATCACACGATGCACAGAAACCATAAAATTGTTTTGTCATTGTAGAATGATATTCACAAATCAAAATATCGTTGACGTTGACACATTTGATTAATTTGTACTTGCTACAATAAATGCATTAATGAAAAACACCATTAGTTCCCAGTTCAGGAGAATTGTTATTTCTGGAATTAGAAGGCTTTTTATGATGATGGATAGGAGAAAGTTTTTATTCAAAATGTTGCAATTCTCTTGTTGTTTAAAATATAATTTTTACATCAGAGGAAACAAATGATAAATGCTCATATGGCTGCGTATGTCAATTATTCTTATCTTTTGATTTTACTCATCCTTAGAAGTTCAGCTATGTTACAAAGTAGGCAAATGAGGAGAAAACTGTAAAATGTGTTTATGCAAGAAATTTTATTCTGATATTAAAGATAAATGTTTTACTAATTGGAACCTTATTTAAGGGGTCATTTTATGCACATTTAAATGCATCTTTCAAGCTGACAGTTTATTATTTGTTTCACTCAAAAGACACTGCTACCTAACATTATAAAACATTTAGTATTTATTCTTTATGTTGATTTTACATTATAGCTGTAACTGTATGCTTAAATATTCATTGTCAGTTGCTTTAGGCATATACAAATATTTTTATGTTTTTATTTATTCACAATTGAATAACTTATTTCAAAAATTGCTTTTAGCTAGTTGAGTTTGACTGCAGTCACCCAAATCTTTTAAATAATGTTGGTATCAAACTTTTAAGTGTATTAAAAATATATTTTTGCCTCCTTTTGCCAACTTTCCTTGTAGCGGATTTCGGGTTCTGTGCTCAGATCACCCCAGAGCAAAACAAGAGGAGTACGATGGTCGGAACTCCATACTGGATGGCTCCTGAGGTTGTGACCCGGAAAGCATATGGTCCAAAAGTAGATGTGTGGAGTTTGGGAATCATGGCCATTGAGATGGTGGAGGGTGAACCACCATACCTCAATGAGAACCCACTGAGGGTACATACACACACACACAAAACAGATGTTTTCTCTATCTAGAGAGAGAGAGAGTGAGCACAGAATGGCGCACTGCATTAGTGAAACAAACTGAATATATTTGAGAGATCAAACAGCAGAAAGTGATCCGGTTAATCTGTAATGACTAGACAACATTTTATTTCTTCTGTTGATTTAGTTTAGAACTGTAACTGAAACTTGTTTTATCTATGTATTATTGTCTTATCAGAAATCAGACATGCATTTTATTATGTAATCCAATAAAATTTGATTAAAAAAAAGCAATACAGCATGAGAGGGTGTGCTTTATTGTGAATATATAACGGGAAAGATGTGTAACTACACTCCGCGTTGTGTTGTGCCCAATAAGACCTCTTTCCCGTGATTTATTCACAATAAACCTTGAGTGCAGGGGTGCAAATTTCTCAGTGTCTGGCGATTCGATTCAATTCCGATTTTTGAGGTCATGATTCAATTCAGCGGGAGCTGGCAAACAAGCGTGCTGTACGGTGGTCGAGCAGATGTGTAATACGATATGCAGTATGCTCAGGAGTTGGAGCGGCAAAAAATAAAACTTAAAATGCATTTCGATTCAGAATTGCTAGGACTTTGAAGAATCGATTTTTTTCAGCTCCCCTACTTGAATGCCTTATTGCTTTTATAAAACATTTACAAACACATCACAGTAAAAAAACAACATTTGATTCATAAACCAATTTATTGAAAGCTTCCACAAATTATCTAGTCCAGTTTTTAAACTGAATGTTGATCGGCGAGAAACAGGTTTCCGGTTTGGGTAACGAACAAATATTGCCATCTAATATTCAATTTGGTGGGGCAGCACGGTGGCTTAGTGGTTAGCACGTTCACCTCTCAGCACTAGGGATTCCCGGTTCGAATCCCCATCTGGGTGGAGTTTCCATGTTCTCCCAGTGTCCGCGTGGGTTTCCTCCGGGTTCTCCGGTTTCCTCCCACAGTCCAAAAACATGGATCAAGTCAATTGAGTTCTCCAAATTGCCCCATATAGAGTGTGTCTGTATGCGTGTCTGTGTGTGTGAGTGTGTGGCCAGCGATAGATTGGCGCCCTGTCTTTGGTGTATCTGCCCAGCACCCGAAACGTTCTCCCCTGGATGGGCATGGGGAACCCCCCCGCGACCCTAATATAGGATAAAGCGGAAGATAATGAATGAATGAATATTCAATTTGCAGAACGCAGTTAATAAAAAACATTGGGAAAATAATGTATTGTGCATCATGCATTTATACAAATGTGAAGAGGTGGTGTGTTATTGTCAATAATGTCAGGGCAGGACAAATGGCTCAGTCAATTAGATTTAAGGCCAGAAACTAACCGTTTTATAATGTACTGTATTCAATATGATGGAAATTGCTTTGTGGTGTAATAACCTTCATTTCTCTTCTGTAGGCGCTGTATCTCATTGCGACCAATGGCACTCCAGAGCTACAGAACCCCGAACGCTTGTCTTCTGTATTCAGAGATTTTCTAAACCGATGTTTGGAGATGGATGTGGACCGCAGAGGATCTGCTAAAGAGCTGCTACAGGTAAAATTGGCATCTCGTTTATACACACATGATTGTCTACATTTGATCCCTCTCAGCCTTCAGTTGGCATACATGTTTTATTTATTTATAATCACAGATCAGATTCTTGATTTTCCTTCTTCATTGCATTACTGTCACATAGCATGGTTGTTGTTTTTTTTTCTCTTGTGGCCTAAACTTTTTAAAAATCAGTATTTATTTTCTTTATCAAGGAAGCTATTTCTTCATAGACTTAAATAAAGTTAAACTTAACAGGGACTAATGTGTAGGGCTCATTGTTCCAATAGCTTCTCATGGCTTACATGAATTTTTAACAAGGTTACTTGCCATCAGCGTGCACTTATATCTGGACTAATCACCACATTAAAAAAGCTTCACAAACAAACCCTGTCTTCAGTAAAGTGGATTTGTATTTCATTTAATTTGTTCTAGAAACTATGAAATGCTACTATGTTCTAAAAACATTTAATGCAGCACCATCAGCTGTATCCACATATACACCATTAAAACAGATGCTTATAACTCATGCTAAATTGGAAATTTTATTTTAAGGATTATTTTAAGGATTAAGTCCACACAAAAAAAACAATTAGAAAAGAATAATGATACGACATTTTATCTTTTAACATTTAAAGATAATTTAATTATTTTTTTTATATTAGTTGTATAAAATTTTAAAGTAATAAAAAGGGGCACAATGCAAATGTGACACACAAAAGATTTTAACTCTGATTACTCGAACTAAGGTCTCAGATTTATAGTGTATGGTTGTCAATATGGAATGGGATGTAAATTTCAACCTTTATAAACACTCTTTTGCCTCCAACTTCTTCCTACAAACTTATCGGAGCTGCTGTATAATACTACCTATTTTGATATTTGATGCTTACAAAGAAGGGGAAGTATAGCGGAAGAGAGCAAAGTGTCTCCTAGCAGCAATTTTGCAATTTCATTTACCATATTTTTCATTACATATCAGTGTTGCCTTCCATAATCATCTTCTTCCGCTTTCTGCTTAAATTCTCTACTTCCCCATGCCCATCCAGGGGAGAACGTTTTAGGCGCTGGGCAGATACACCCAGGAAAGGGCGCCAATCTATCGCTTGGCACACACTCATTTACACAGACATACACAAACACACTCTATATGAGGCAATTTGGAGAATTCAATTGACCTTCATCCATGTTTTTGGACTGTGGGAGGAAACCGGAGAACTTGGAGGAAACTCACAGGGAGAACATGGAAACTACCCAGATTGGGATTCGAACCGGGAATCCCTAGGGCTGAGAGGCGAATGTGCCACAGTGTAAACCACCGTGCCTCCCCCATTATCTTCTTCTGTAACATAAAAAACAAGTAAATTCTATTTTACAGTCAAACTAAAATAAGACATTAGCTCTTTACATTTTCCAAGTTAAAACCAGTTCATATATTAATTCTATGATTTCAGTAAAAACACTAATACATTATTTTAGGTAATCACCATGGTATTAAGTATTTATGGTAATCACTCGAAAATTGGTATAATTATACTATAAAAATAGCAGTGCACTTGTCTGCTCAATGATGGATTGGTGCCCAGTCCTGGGTGTATCTGCCCAGCTTTCGAAACATTCTCCCCTGGATGGGCATGGGGGAAACCTTAATGGAGGGTTAAACGGAAGATGATGAATAAATGTCTTAATGAATATTAAGATGTCGTAACTGTGTATATGAGTTTCAAACCCTAGCTTGAGCTCTACTCTGAATGGGAAATTTGTCGCCATAGCAGCAGTGATGAGAACATAGATTAAACACTAAAATTAAGTAACTTTGTCCATCTCTCTCTCTCTCTTATATGTCTGAAAATGTGAAAATACAGGTTTTCGCCCAGTATGTACAATGCAGAGTTGTTAAATAAATTAGGTTAAATAAAGGTATAAATTAGGTTTGTTTATTTAGGAGGAAAGACGTCATACCACCGGGCCATTTTTCTGACTGGAAAAATTACAAACAATTAGCATGCAGAGAATTTGCCTTAAACTCTCTCAGGTTCAGGAAGAACCTTTGTTGAACCCAAATTAGTACAATACTTATACAATACAAGCTGCAGGAAACAAACTTTTTACAAATTCTAAATAATGGTTAAAACTTATTTAATATTTATTCATTCATTCATTATTTATCTTTCTCTTAATCCTTGTGCTAACCGTGCTAATATTATAATATTGTGCTAATATTGTTTAAATATAAAAATGAATGGTGTTCTGTGTTAAAGCAGTGACGTATCTAAAATATTAGGCATTTTAGGAGTTTTTAACATTAATCCAACATAGTTCATAAGTATTTGCATCAAAATGTTATACTTGGTTCTAAAAAAAAACAATTATTTTCACATGACTTTTGTGTGTATTTTTCCAGCACTCATTTCTGAAGTTAGCAAAACCTCTATCCAGTCTGACGCCGCTGATTGTAGCCGCCAAGGAAGCCATCAAGAACAGCAGCCGCTAGAAGGGACCCCTGACACACATACACACACTTACACACGCTTACTCATTTTTTTTACTCACTCTGGATTGCTCCTTCATGTGCTCTAATGTAAAAGGAACCTCATTCTCCGGTGTGTGTGTGTGTGTGTGTGCGCGCACATATGTTCGAAGCAAATCCCACATCTCCAGAACCCAACAGAGGAGAACACAGAGTGAGAAAAACTTTAATTTTTAAATTTTTCAGGAACAGAGGGATGTTAGAGTAACAGTGTGTGGACTTTTTCAAGAAGAACCTTTTGGATTATTTGTACTTTAGATTTTCAATCACACCCCCATTAATACACTGACGCATGGTTCGAATCTCAGTTGTTTTTGTGTGTGCGAATGTGTGTGTGTGTGTGTGTGTGTGAGAGTGTGTGTCTGTCCAACATACTATGCATTTTTAAAACTAAGGTAAGCCGTAAAAACAAAAGCCAGTGTCAATTAACGTGGACAAATGGGCATTATGCGGCTAAAAGTCACTGTCTAAGATATTGATACTCCCCCAGTTGCTCTTAGATGTGTACACAAAAACACTTACTTTGAGGGGTGCTAATACTTATTCATTTCCTTGCGGAAGTTTTCGTCAGGTTAATCAGAGATTTGTTTTTATGTGTTTGTGGGTGTGTGTGAGTGTGTGAAGTTTTATTTGAAATGTAGACATGAACTAAAACAAAACCCCCTGCTAAACATATTATCATGACAGGTGTGTAAAGGTTTCTCAATATAAGACTTTTCCCTCATGGCATTGCGAACTATGTTAAAGACATTCTGCGTTACTGTCTTCTATGGTTTATCCGAAAAAAATCCATATTTTGTCCATATTTAAAAGTCCATATTTTGTCAGTGCGTACTATGGCTTTGTCTGTATGATCATACATACAGATCATTTAAGAGGGAACCACTGTTGTATTGCCATTTTAATGTGTTTAAACATCAGCTGCTGCTGCTCCCACCGCCTTGTTCCTTACAGTCCACACAGCCAATAGGGGACTCGCTACACATTTGTCCTCTGGCTCTTTGCTTAGTTTGCCTTGTTCATCCAGTATGTCGACTATCTGCTGTTTGAACTGATCTAACAAAGAACACTGTATCACAATAACACCAACCAGGTGCAGAACACGGACCCTGTCTTGTGTCATTCACACCAGAGGCTATAGGGCGATCTGAAATCTGGCATGACTCCACTGGGCCAACAACTGAGCAATTGAAATCGACCTTAAGGCTCAATGTAAAAGAAATTGAAACTGAAGTGATGCTTAATATTTTTTGAAATTTAAAAGTTCATGAGTTATAGTAATGCACAGCTGATTATACATAACCACTTAGAAACAGTCATCCCTTGGAAACAATAAATTGTACAGTTATATAGCTTAGTTTGTGAAAACATTTGAAATCAAGGTTTATTTGTTCTAAAATATTTACACATTCTAGAAATAGCTTTGTGTGTGTGTGTGTGTGTGTGTGTGTGTGTGTGTGTGTGTGTGTGTGTGTGTGTGTGTGTGTGGCATTTACCTCAACCTGCTCTGTGTTTCAGTAATCCTCTAAAACACTGTGAAACTTCAGGAAGCATCAATATTCTCCACTACAGTGTTTGCATGAGTGCTGATGCCTAAATTAATCATGTCAGTATCATTGTCTTATAGAAATGTCATTGCTCACATATACTGAGGAGACAACAGTGTGCAGGAAAAGGGAGGTTAGTTATCATTATTGTTCATGCTACGCATTACAGATCTATAAAGCACTTGGTTGATCTACATCTTCGAATCGGCAGGGACTGAACTGATTGCGATTTGATCAGCCAAACACGCTTTTGATTACTGAACATGGAGAATCAGCTTGCTTTCGTTAGTTCAGTTTACCAGGTGTGCACATGCAGCAATGTTTTTACTGATGCCACCTTAGCAAGTCACCTTTCTATTGTAGCAACTTGGAAATGCATCCTGGAAGTCCCTCTATTTGTATATGTTTTATATATTGAGTTAAAGATTATTCATTTCAGTTAAAGGTGATCACTGTTTGATGTTTATAGACAGCTGGACATCACTTTTGTAATAGTAAAGGCAATTTCCAGAAAAGGATAATGCAGAATGATTAAGAGGATTTCACCTAAACTAAAATAAAGGATTCATAGTCAATATTTAATTGTAATTACTGATGGTTACATCAAGGTATGTACCCACAATTTGCCTGATCGATGACTGTTGTATGTTCTCCTGTTGTGGACACCAGAACTTTTTAAGAGCTGTAGTCTGTAGATGAACACTGTTACACAAATCACCAGTATTCAGTGATGGAAACTTCCACATGCTAGTGATTCCAAACAGGTTCGTTAAAAATGGTAACTATTAAATAACATGACATTCTATAAAATATACTATCTCCTGCGATTGGCTGACCAAATCCTTCTTCATTTTCTATTCTTGCTGAAGCAGAAGTACTATTCAGGTCCTGGTAGATTAATAAGGAATAAACTCACCAGTGTTGAGTATAGAATGATTTTGTTTTAAGCTTTGAATATTTTTGGAACTTCTATCTTTCAATGGTGATCTTATATCATGATGTAAACAGAGCTATGGAAATCATATAGGAAAATACTGAAGGTACTGTGGCATGTCACGAGGGGACGTGATGTCACATGTATGTTTTGTGATTTGCCCCATGGTGGATTGCTGAATGGCATGGTTTCCATCAACGAGTACTGAGAACTGATGTACAGCGGCTGTAGTGGGTGAACCTGAACCTTGATTGAGCCATTACAGGAGTGTGACTATACCTTAATACAGGAGAGGACTCAGGGGCTCCACATATATACATATATATATACACACACACTGACACAAGCCTCGGCCCTGGAACTTTTTAACTTAAAGAGCCAAACTGTGGTGATCTGGGCTCTCCTGTGAGCAATGAGCACAAGATGTGCTCGTATGTGAGCTCGTGCACAAGATTGAAAAGAAGTAATCGAAGGACGTTTCTCGTTCGAGTAAGCAACGCCTACACGTTCCATCCCCATCCCCTCCAATTTTTCTTCTGAATGTCTGACCCTGTACACGTGCTGTGACTTTCTGTGTGTAACTCCAGAATGGAACAAAGACTTCTGAAACCTTTCTTTTTAAATTATTTCAGTTCTTTTATAATTTACCAAGATGGACTTTGCGATTACCCCTTGCTTCCCCACCAGAAACTCCTTCGAAAACGAAAAAAGTACGGAAAAAAAAACAAGAAGGAAAATATAAAGTGGGGAACATTGTTTTGTTTGGATAAGCTATTTTAAATTGTGGTTGAAGCAATAGACTTTTTGAATTCTGAATTGTGCATGGTTGTGTCTTGAGTGTTCAAAATATTTAAGAAAAAACGCTGCAGTTTGGGAGCTGGACTGAATAAAAGTAAAAAAAAAAAATGTTTTTGAGCCATTTTTAATTACGAAACTTAAATAATCTGTGTTTTACAAAATAAACAAAATAAGAGAGAAATGACATCAGTAGACACTTTGTACACAATCAATTATTCCTTAAATTCTGTGTTCTATTTTTCTGTGACACCGCCCCCTAAAGTTTAAATGATAGATTACAGGTGTACCAGTATAGTCATAATGGACTATCATCACTGTATCATTTATGATTAAACATACTGCTGTCATCCTGTGAATGAGTTAAAGGTGATTAACTTATAATACAAGATCAAATCCATCAGTTCTCCACCTGGATTTAAAAAATCTGCAAATTAAGCAGCTAAACATATTTTTATGTAAGCGATTAAATTTGTTGATTCATTTATAAACACACAAAAATATAAACAACTGAGTAAAATATTTTTTATTTTAAATGAAGATGCCCCAAGAAGAATTGAGAATAACTATAAAACATTAATATTTTCCCTTCTATTCAGCCAAATGTTATTGTAATACAAAAAAATCTTATTACATCTGAAACATATCATCATATTTTTACACTTTAATGTTTTTAAAAAATGTTCATAAGTGATTAGAATGAACAAGTGTGCTAAAGAATTCTGTATTATAGATATGTGAGTGTCAACAGAATGAAAACCTCTGAAATTAGCAGATCATTTAAAGGTTTAATTGGAGTCAGGAGTTTTAATCAATTAGATGGGCATCTGGACACTGTTTTCAACAGGATTTTTGCAATGCAAGTTAAATGTTAATGTGATTCCTCTTTAACTATTAACAATACCATCACCATGTTTCACAAATGTGAGGTTTTAATGCTGGAAATTTGTCTGCTTCTTAAATATGAAGGTTCTTATTTAGACTACATGTTCTATTTTGTTTCTGTCAAATCTGTCAAAACCAATGCACTGTCATGCACTTTACTGCTGTTTAGTGATATCTTAACTGTGAACATTAACATTTATTTTAGTCACTCTGAATTGCTTTGAGGTCAGGTTCTGGGTTCTTCTTTAACCTCTTCAGTGTCATATATTTAGGATATTTAGTTAATCCTCATTCCAAGTTTATTCCAAAATTCTGGCATGTCATTTTACTAAATGACACTGTAGAGGTCAAAGAAGAACCTGACCTTACAAATCATTATCTTGCACGTAATCCTCTACTAGGGTCAGAGGGGGTGCGGTGGGGGGGGGTGTTCCCCATGCCCATCCAGAGGAGAATGTTTCAGGGGAAGGACAGATACACCCAGGAAAGGGTGCTAATCTATTACTAGGCACATTCACACAAACACACTCTATATGGGGCAATTTAGAGCATCCAATTTACCTTAAATGTTTTTGGACTGTGGGAGGAAACCGACGTGGACACAGGGCGTACATAGAAACTCCACCCAGATTGAGATTCGAACCTGGATCCCCAGCACTGAGAGGCAAATGTGCTAACCACTAAGCCACCGTGCTGCATGATTAATGTTATTAATGTTAATGTTCACTGTCAGTGATGTGCATAACAGTTTATGACAGATGGAACCAAAATAGACCATGTGGTCTAAATAAGAAACTATATGCAGGAATACACGAACACTGCATTCCAGCATTAAAACCTTACATTTGGGAAACATAGTGATGATATTGTTAATAGTTGAAGAAGAATAAAAGTAAAATTCCTCTGAGGAGCTCCATGGATCCTTCATTGAAATAGATAAGTAATCAAGCATTCTTAGTGGCTTAGTAGTTTGAATGTTCGCCTCTCAGCGCTAAGGATCTCAGTTCAAATCCCAATCTGGGTGGAATTTCCATGTTCTCCCCGTGTGCGAGTGGGTTTCCTCCGGGTTCTCTGGCTTCTGCCCGCAGTCCTAAAACTTGGATTCAAGGTACACTATCCATCCATCCATTATCTGCCGCTTTATCCTATATTAGGGTCGCGGGGGGGTTCCCCATGCCCATCCATTGGAGAACATTTCGGGCGCTGGGCAGATAGACCCAGGACAGGGCACCAATCTATCGTTGGACACACACTCACTCACACAGACACACTCTACTTGGGGCAATTTGGAGAACTCAATTGACTTGATCCATGTTTTTGGACTGTGGGAGGGAACCGGAGAACCCAGAGGAAACCCATGCGGACACGGAGAGAACATGGAAACTCCACCCAGATGGGGATTCGAACCGGGAATCCCTAGTGCTGAGAGGTGAACGTGCGAACCACTAAGCCACCGTGCCGCCCGGATTCAAGGTACACTAAATGCTCTAAATTGCCTCATGAGGTGTGTGTGTGCGAGCGGGTAAGTGTGCCCAGCAATAGGTTGTGCGGGGTGTCTGCCCAGCTCCCAAAACGTTCTCCCCATGGCCATGGGTATCCCCCTGGCAACCCTAATAGTGGATTAAGTGGAAGATAATGAATGAATAATATGAATGATTCTGCATGATTTTAAACTTTACTTTAATCATGTGCTGATTTTATACACTTTCCCACATATTGTGTAGATCTGGTATCTACACTCATTTTCCAATTTAAGTTCCATTTACCATAATTTTTTTTTGTGGTTTTACAATAACAGACTATAGTCTTATTTATTTCTCTACATTTTATAGTTCCCTTATAAAGAATGATCCATAATGTACCTGATCTGTTTTTCCTGCCTCTCAGAGGACAGGGTAACAGATACAGCAGTTTGTAAATGAAGAGTCACACTTTGCATTTAAACGGTAAGTAAAATTAAAATGATGTATAATGAGTGTAAAAACAGGGTGTTGAGTGTTGATCTAACTCAGCTCAGTTAATACAATTAAAATGGTATTGTTCGACATTAAAATAAAAGCTGTTTACATGGCTGTAAGATCTCTCGATGTAACAACTCGTAAACTGATGGTTCCCGGCATTTCTTTGGCTCTAGGTCCTTCTCCTTGTCTTAGCTTCAGCTTCTGTGGAGCTCCAGAGTCTGTCAAAGATGCTGGAACAACAACCTGACCCATAAACTGATCCTTCACAGAATTGCTGTTCCAAATCTAAAAAATAGAAACATTTTAAATTTGTTAATTGTTTGTCATGACCACTTTCAAGTAGCAGCCTCTTACAGCTGCGCTATGGCAACTGACATCACAGACCGCATTCTTTACAAATCATTTGGGGAAATATCTAAGTGCCAGTGCCAGCTGCTGGACATCACATTTGTTAATCATGTAAATTAAATTAGTGCCACATCGTCTTACTGGCTAAATATCAGTATCAGCCAGTGTTTGAATGTATAAACCCTGTGCTCGCTTTGGATAAAAGCATCTGCTAAATGACCAAATGTAATGTAAAATGTAATGGTGCCAATTTCAGAAATTAATATTGGATTAGTTCTACATGTGCATAATTTGACCGAAGTTTGATGATGACCAAAAGCTTTACCCATGTTCCAAAAAAAAAAAAAAAAAAAAAAAAAAAAAAAAAAAAAAAAAAAAAAAAAAGATATGTCTATATTTCTGCATAAATTTGATCTGAAACTTAATCAGTTTTTTTTATTAAATAAATATGTAGTTAAAACTAACCAAATGAGACAAAAATATTTTTTGTCTCATTTGGTTATATATTAAGAATTTTGTAATCGGTCATTTATTTATTTAGGAAAATAATCAGGTTTTCAATAGTAAATGAACCCTTATGACTAGCAGATCATTTAAAGGTGAAATTAATTTCATTTTATCTCATTTTCACCCACTGAATACTTAACTAAGGTCACGGGGGAGGGAAGATCATGCATATCTGGGAGGGGAGGGGAGGGGAGGGGAGGGGAGGGGAGAGGAGAGGAGAGGTTACGTTACGTTACGTTGATAATTAGGCTGGAAAACATAACAGTATGATTTATTCAAACTATGATAGAGTTTTCGTGCCTCACCTGAACAGTTATTGGTTTGCTTGGTTTCTTCCTGTAAAAGATGGCCCCAACATCGAAGAGTGGCTCAAGTGTATCTTTCAGAACTTGGGACTGGATTGATTTACTCTCACAGGTAATGATGACATATGGATCGGCACCTTCACTCAAATAAATAAATAAATCCAAAAATAGTTAACACTTGAGCATTGTGCAAGGGACACAATATTTTATTTAGATTTATCAAGGATTTTGGATTTTGTGCATTAAAATGTGCAAAGGCTGAAAATACTTTTAAATAATATATTTATTTAGAGAATTTTTTAATAATTCAAAATGCATACAATGTAAAAGTCAATAGCTTATACAATAGCATTTATTTAAAAATTTTTACATGATAAAGAAGCTTGCATACTAATCAAAACATTTTACAGCATTTTATTTTTAATGTATTTCCCTAATATTTATTGAGCAATTACTGCATATTCAAAATTATGAATTTTAGTTTCTCTAAAGCACTGGTTCAACAGAAGGTCCCAAAAGAAAGCTAAACTAAGTGAACTATTAATAATTTTTCATTTATGAATGTTAAATGAATTCTAAGACAGATGAGGGACTCAGACGTTTATAATTATTTCTCTTTTAATATAAAAACTAAAAGAAAGCCACCTCCATTCCTGTCTTGTTTTTCTAGTCCTTCTGCTCCATGGATGTAAACTTGAGAAACCAGCTGAGGATAACCGAAAAAAGAACTCCAGCAGTGAGGGTGGGGCTTATCTAAATCCAGCTCTCTAAAACAGAACAAGGTTTTGATCAGATTTACAATGAACAAATCCATTTGAACAAGACTTTAACTAACTTACTAACTAACTATTACCTCACAAACCTTGTAGTGTCTTTTTCATATCTTCTTTCACAACAAATTTCTGTCAAAGTATGTTTTTTATAGAGTTTACATTTCAATTTCAAACCAATATATCTCACCAGGAGTGGCTGACCAGCAAAGATCTCACTAAGAGCAATTTGTTTAATGGTCTGTAAGGACACAAAGGAATTTAAAAACATTCTAAGAAGCTGAAGAACATACTCAACAATGGTGGGCATGGCACAGTTATAAAGAAAGCCCCACATGAACAAAAAAGGAGTTTGCTTTGTGAATGCATAATGCATATCTATAGCGACTTACAACTGTCCCATCTTGGTTTTGGTCAGAGCACAGGGTTGGTACAGAACCCCTGGAACAATAAGGATTAAGTCCCTTGTTCAAGGAAACACCCGGTGGATCTAGCTTCAGTGGATCTAGGATTTGAACCCACAACCTTTAGACTAATAGATCAACAACCTCAACACTTAGCTACCACACCCCTATAATAAGAAGAAGTGTTCTGTTTGGAAAAGGAAATGAACTGCATTGCTGTTAAACATCCTTGACCCATCTGTGAATCACAGTGTTGGATGTATTCTTTCTTGGTTGAGGTCTGTTTTGCTTCATCTGGACCAGAACAACTGGCCATCATTGATTGAACTATATATCTCACATATTTATGTCATGATATTTTATTGGACTTCACTTGGATGATTCACACATGTAGAGAAGATCTGGAGAAGATTAAAGCCATATAGAATTAGTGCCTCAACATCAGTCTCACTGACTGTCTCACTGACTGTCTCACAGACAAACACATTATGAACAAGAATTTTGTTAAGCACATCATCTTTAACACAAATTCTGCACATACAGCTTTTAACTTGTATTTATATATTTACTTTAACACTGTATATATAGTTTTAAGGTAAAACATTTCCTTATATTTTTGACTTCTTCCCTTTTACATTGAATATTTGGATTTTAGCCTAACATCAAATCGTAATTTGATGTTTCTTTTTGGATCATTTTATTGATCTTTTTACATTTAATTAAAATTGATTTTATTGAATTTTACATTCAAATTTAAGTATCTTTAAATTTGTTTAATTGCATTTTTGCACACTGAAAAAAATTGAGACAGAGCTGCACTTCCTCACGGAATGTACCAAATATACAGCGATCAGAGACCAATACTACACCAAATTTACACACATCATCCACAACTTCACCTCCCTCACCCCCACCGAAAAACTGCCCCACCTACTGGTGGAACACAGGGAGGGCTGTGTAATGGCAGCACTGTATACATACACCTGTCACCAGGAGAGGGACAGAGAGTGACCAAACCAACCAACACACACACACTTCTACTTTTATTTAAATATATATGTATATTATACTATTTGTTTGTATTTCTATATTATGTTTGCAATTTTATCCTTGTTTTTGTTTTATTTCGTACCCCGGCTTTGGGTAATACATATGTAACATTTGTCATGCAAATAAAGTTTTTAAATTAAAATTGAATTGAGAGAGAGAGAGAGAGAGAGAGAGAGAGAGAGAGAGTGGGGGGGGAGAGAGAGAGGGGGGGGGGGAGAGAGAGAGAGAGAGGGGGGGAGAGAGGGGGGGAGAGAGAGAGAGAGAGAGAGAGAGAGAGAGGGAGAGAGAGGGAGAGAGAGAGAGAGAGAGACCGTTTGTTAAAATTCTTGCAAATGATTAGAGCCCCATCGTCTGGTCAAAAGTAAGTGCATGTAGATAATCGTACATTATTCATAAAAACAAATGTTTTTACAGTTTTTATTTAAGAAAACCACGTGGAATGTTGCTAAAATGAGCTTATTCCGTTTAGTCTGATTAACTGAGCATTAATTTAATTGTGCTAACAGTACGTAGTTGCTGAACTTTATAAGTAAAAAAATAATCAATGTCAAACTAGCTTCTAGATGTTTGTTAAGTGATATGATGTGAAAATAAATCCCGTGGTTATCAGACATATCAGATATTGGTGATTAGAACACTTCAACAAATAATTAATTTACTATTATTATTATTGTCACAAGCACGGTGGCTTAGTAGTTAGCACGTTCACCTCTCAGCACTAGGGATTCCCTGTTCGAATCCCCATCTGGGTGGAGTTTCCATGTTCTCCCCGTGTCTGCGTGGGTTTCCTCCGGGTTCTCCAGTTTCCTCCCACAGTCCAAAAACATGGATCAAGTCAATTGAATTCTCAAAACTGCCCCATATAGAGTGTGTCTGTGTGAGTGAGTGTGTGCCCAGCGATGGATTGGCGCCCTGTCCTGGGTCTATCTGCCCAGCGCCCGAGACGTTCTCCCTTGGATGGGCATGGGAAACCCACCGCGACCCTAATAGAGGATAAAGCGGGAGATAAGGAATTAATTAATTAATTATTGTCACATATATATATTATGAGAAAAATGCACAGCAATAAATTACAGTATTTTTTTCAATTGATTTAGTCTTGCTGTGACAGTTTAGTTTGGTAATTAATTTTTACAATAGGCCACATTGGTTGAACAAATTTTCCTACTGTGAAAATCACAAACCGTAAAGTTGAAAGTACAAAGTTTACAGTTAAACTATGAACTATAGTACTATAAAGTGTATTGTATTTTTATATGCAGTTACAGAGGCAACTTTCTACATTTAGTTTACATATCAGCATATCTTTAAATTGTGATATGGATACCCGACATCCAAGAAGGACCCTACAAGAAATTAAGAGAAACTAACCAATGCTGTATGTCACGAGCACCTGCTGCACCTGTCCCTCGTTGTCGGTCCTCATTGTCTCACTTGGGTGATTGGTTGGGTTTTGTCACATGTTTAGTTAGTTTTCTATTTAATCTGTTTTATCCCTGTATATTGCGCACGTCTTTATTTTGTGGTTCCTATACCCTGTGTCATGTCGTTCCGTTTGTTCCCCATTTTTGTTGGTGTCCCTACACCAATTTTTATTAAATTTACCTTTTTGGATTTTATCCCGGTGTCTTGGACTCTCATTCCGCGCAAAACCACGGTACGGCGCTGCGCACCTTCTCCGCGTGGGTCGTGTACCGTGGGGGCGTTCGCCGTGGACCGACGCACGTAATTTTCCCCGCGTGGTCGGTACCCGGGAACGCCCACTAGGCGCGAGCGGCTGAACGCAGTTCTATCCCCGCGTTAGCCGCCCCTCCTTCCGGGTCAGAACGGACGATCTCTGACACTGTGATATTCACTGTGATATTTCATATGGGGCTTGGATAGCTCAGCTGATAAAGCATCAAACCTTTTCTCTATCAATAGTATATGTTGCTAAATACTGTTTATAAAACGGGTAGTTCTGGTCCTTATAAACTGTGTTCTGTAATTTGGCTACTAGGTGGTAGTATTTGATAATTAGAGTAACCAGAACCCTGTTACTCAAATTCAGTATTCACTGTAAAAAACAGACTAAATAACAACCAGTTTATAAATAATAAACACATTTAGGAGTCAAGCCTTGGTCCTGGAGGAACATAATTTTGTTTGTACATGTTCTCAGATGGAATGACAATAAAAAACCTCTTGACTATCTCTTAATTTAATGGTTGATAGAAAATTTTATTTCACAAATCAGATGTGAATATATCCATTTTTCATTATCTCCTGCTTAATCGTCCATTGCTGAAACACACACTACATATGGGAAAATAAAGTGTATTCAATTTACCTTAAAAGCGAAGAACCCGGAGGAAACCCACATGGACATGGGGAGAACATGGAAACTCCACCCAGATTAAGATCCCCAGTGCTGAGAGACGACCGTGCTAGCCCCTCAAATGTGAATATTTACAGTATAGTTAAATTCAAACCAAATGTTTTAAATGTTTTGACTGTCAATTTATCGTCACCTACCTTTAGTTTAACTGAAAGATATTCATGATCAAACTGTGAGTTTCATGACCAAGTTAACTTTAAAACTTAAAAAATAGGGAGGTATGGTGGCTTAGTGGGTAGCACTTTCGCCATTCAGCACTGGGGATCCAGGTTCGAATCACGATCTGGATGGACATTCCATGTTCTTCTCATGTCCATGTGGGTTTTCCCACAGACCAAAAACATGGATTTAATGTAAATTGAGTGTGTTTGTGTGTGTTTCTGTGAGAGTGAGTGTGTGCCCAGCGATAGATTGGTGCACTGTCCTGGGTGTATCTGCCCAGCGCTCGAAACATTCTCCCCTGGATGAACATTAGTAACCTCCCCGCGACCCTAGTAGAGGGTTAGTGAAAGATAATGAATTTTATTTTTAAATATATAAGCTCTAAAGTGTGATAGTCAGAATTCTCAAACAGCAGAACCTTTTTAATGAACAAAGTTACACAGCCTTTATATAAAACATTCATAATTAAACTACTAATTTCGGAGTGGAACTGAGACTAGTTAAGGTGAATGTAAACATTTTACAGAAAACTTTCAGAATACATATTATTCTATTAAAATTCACAGTTCGAATCTGGAAGTAATTGAGAGTTACCTGCAACCCGAATCTTGTTCTGTATAAACTCGAAGCATAAAATCTCCCAGGACTTCTGGCTTGAAGGTGGATGGGATGATGATATAACGACCTTTAGACAATGTTTTTTTCATGAAGACTGAGCGTGCATTTATAAACGTTGAAGTGACAACATTCTGCTGAGTGATGAGGTCATGCATGCGGTACTTCCTGTTTAGCTCCACCTAAACATGTTCAGAATCAACAAGTGAATTATTTATTCATTTAATTCCTGTTTACTGTTTGTTTAATATTAACAGCATGTTACAACTCAGTCACCAAAATTCCTGCATTTAAAGCACTACGTATTCATAAAGATGAAACCGTCACCTGAAGGTCCCTGGTTCAATTCCCAGTCCCAGAAAATACTTTGGTTGCAGTTCCCCTTTGGCAAGGCACCTAACCCCAATTGTTCCCTGGGTGGCGTATACAAGGCTGTCCACAGCTCCCTTCACTTAGTGTGTGTATATGTGTGTGTTTCACTGCACATATAAGTTAAATGTGGAGGACAAATTCCACTGTGTGTAAAGTATTACTTTATAAAGATTGATAATTTTTTCTTAACATCATTTTACATTTCCATGATTGCAGCTTCTAACTTTTTATTCTGCAGGGAAAATTTAATTTCACAAACTTCTGTGTTTTATATTAGTGCAAAAAAATAAGCTGATCAATAAAATGACTTAAAAACAGCTAAACACAACTTCAGATGACACATGACAAAGTATACTATGGCATTCAATTATGGATGTATGGATTGATGGATGGAGATATAAATATAAGATATAAGATATAAATAAGAAAGTAAAAGTGGACACAGTAGGATAACTAAAAATAAAAAATCTTATGTAAATATCATTGTAAAAGTTTTGAATCTGCAAGTCAGTGTCAGTGTCGAAATATGCTATGCAGTTAAACATGAAAAAAGTAAGTAGTAAATACTTGTTATTTTTAAGCAAACTTCACCAAAATGCCGAAGCAGTGTGTGAAATAATAATTACACCCTGTAGTCTTAGGAATTTAGAGAGAACATTCTAACTTTTTGCTGAACTAAAGTACTCAGGTGTGTGTTAACAGTATTAGTCTGGGAAGGCAAAAAGTGGGTTGTATGTGGGTCATACAACAGGACAGAGATCCCAACTGCACCATTAAATCTGCAGAATGACTAAATACTGGACTAGCTGAAGTCCAGACCTTAAACTAATTGAAATACTGTAGTGGACATTTGTATTTACAAATGCCCACAAACCTCAATGAACTAAAGCAATGTTGTAGTGAAGGGTTGGCCATAATTTCAGAATGATGTAAGAGACTGATTTTGAGATGACATTTAAATAACGCTTACTTTTTATACCCTAATACCTAAAACCATATAGGTTAACGAGGTACTTAAACCTTTTACATTTAAAATCCAACAGAATGCCATTGGTTGGGGAAGACTGTAAAAGACACTACTATCCCCAAAGAAGGCCTGTGCATTTCATCCACTTTATTGTATAACAGTTGTGCAACTGTGGTTTAACCATGCTGTCGACTTTGTAATAAACTTTGTAATTAATGCACCAACATCTAGGTATTTAATCTAATCATCTCATCAACATATTTTCCCAAGTCAAAAATATCATTCAAACCACAACTTTTCTGGCTGAGTTCCATTCGATTGCCATAGGCAACAACATAGACGGAATGCAGAACAGTCAGAATAACTACTGTAATTAAATCCACAATTATGCCTGTTTGAACTGTAGTTCTGTTTTTGTATTTATAAATTTATTTTGACTCGATATGTCCATTTCTCTGGGTGATTCAAATCTCACTCTATGTGGAGTTTCTTCTCCCTGTGTCAGTGTGGGTTTCCTCCGGGTCCTCTGGTTTCCTCCCACAGTCCAAAAACATGGATTCAAAGTAAATGAAATGCTCTAAATTGCCCCATATAGTCTGTGTAAGTGAGTTGAACATTCTACCCTGGATGGGCATGGGGAACCCACCGTGACCCTAGTAGAGGATTAAGTGGAAGATAACAGTAATCAAGGCAGACAGAATGCACATCATTGTTATAAATGAAAACAGTTCAAAAGACATTACTTTGAAATAATTATAATTTGGTTCTGGCGGCACGGTGGCTTAGTGGTTAGCACGTTCGCCTCTCAGCACTAGGGATTCCCGGTTCGAATCCCCATCTGGGTGGAGTTTCCATGTTCTCCCCGTGTCGGCGTGGGTTTCCTCCGGGTTCTCCGGTTTCCTCCCACAGTCCAAAAACATGGATCAAGTCAATTGAATTCTCCAAATTGCCCCATATAGAGTGTGTCTGTGTGAGTGAGTGTGCGCCCAGCGATGGATTTGTGCCCTGTCCTGGGTCTATCTGCCCAGCGCCCGAGACGTTCTCCCCTGGATGGGCATGGGGAACCCCACCGCGACCCTAATAGAGGATAAAGCGGGAGATAATGAATGAATGAATGAATGAACTTTATCTGTTTGTGCAAAGTAATGTGGATAACACTGAAAATTAGGTGAAATTGAATTAGGTGTTTGTGGATGGTTAACATTCTTTGAGAAAAATTTCTATGTGGGTTAAAACACAAAATGTGTTGCAGAACCAAATTCATTCGTTCATTCATTATCTCCTGCTTTATCCTCTATTAGGGTCGCGGTGGGGTTCCCCATGCCCATCCAGGGGAGAACGTTTCGGGCGCTGGGCAGAAAGACCCAGGACAGGGCGCCAATCCATCGCTGGGCGCACACTCACTCACACAGACACACTCTATATGGGGCAATTTGGAGAATTCAATTGACTTGATCCATGTTTTTGGACTGTGGGAGGAAACCGGTGAACCTGGAGGAAACCCACGCAGACACGGGGAGAACATGGAAACTCCACCCAGATGGGGATTCGAACCGGGAATCCCTAGCGCTGAGAGGCGAACGTGCTAACCACTAAGCCACCGTGCCGCCCACAGATAAAGTTGTTTACATTATTTAAATCAATGAAGATATAGTACCTTAAATATGGCATATCCAATGGTAAGGTTTTCACCTGCACCACGTGATCTGTGGATCTTCATATCTCTTTGTTCCAGAGACACCAATAACTGTTCTGCCTCTTCAGATACATCCAAAATATACTGAGAGAAGAAATTGGTGAAATAAAACATTTTGTAAATATTATTTTGTTAAAAATGTGTGAAGCCTTTCCTGAAATGATACTGATGCACTGTAAACACACCTACTGAAGCAGATGTTGTAATACTTTCAAAACTGAACCAGGCTTTGAAACCTTCAGCTAAAGACTCATTTGAGGAAATCTTAAACTTATTATCTTAAAGTGGTAACAAGCAAGCACAAAAATCAGGCCTGTGTTGACTATTACGATTCTGTGGGTGTTGCTTCATGTATTCTCGCTCTCTCTTTCGCTTTCTCTCCCTCTCCCTCTCTCTCTCTTTCTTTCTCTAAGTTTGCATTAGTGACATGACAAATGTACAAATCTGTATTGTCAAAGCAGAAATAAATGCACATATCAGTCAAAAAAGATATGTTAAATGATCAAAAAGAGTGTGTATATATATATATATATATATATATATATATATATATATATATATATATATATATATATATATATATATATAGTCAAGCCCAAAATCATTCATACCCCTGGCAAATTTTGACTCAAATTTACTTTTATTCAACCAGCAATTTTATTTTTGACTGGAAACGACACAGGCATCTCCCAGGAGATAATACGATGATGTACAGTACAAGAGGCATCATTGTGGAAAAAAATATTTCTGAGCTTTTATTTACATTTGAACCAAAAGTGGCATGTCCAGAATTATTCATACCCTTCTAAATAATTAATAGAAAAGCCTTTATTGGCTATTACAGCAATCAAACACTTCCTGTAATTGCTGACCAGCTTTTTGCACGTCTCCACTTGTATTTTTGCCCATTCATCTTTAGTGATGAGCTTCAACTGTTTGAGGTTGGAGGGTCTCCTTGCCATCACCCTGAGCTTTAGCTCCCTCCACAGATTCTCAATTGGATTTAAGTCAGGACTCTGTCTGGGCGACTGCAAAGCGTTAATGTTTTTGTCTGCTAACCATTTCTTCACCACTTTTGCTGTGTGTTTTGGGATGTTGTCGTGCTGAAATGTCCACTGGTTCCCAAGGCCAAGTTTCTCTGCAGACTGCCTGTTGTTGTTGTTGAGAATCTTGATGTATTGCTCTTTTTTCATGGTGCCATTTACTGCAATCAAGTTCCCTGGTCCATTGGCTGAAAAACACCCCCAAAACATTAGGTTCCCACCACCATGTTTGACAGTGGGGACGGTGTTCTTAGGGTTGAAGGCTTCTCCTTTTTTACGCTAAATGAAGGACACATCATTGTGGCTAAACAATAAAATTTTTGTTTCATCTGACCATAAAACAGAAGACCAGAAGTCTTCTTCTTTGTCCAGATGAGCATTTGCAAAGGTCAAATGGGCTTTTGTGTGGCTTTTCTGGAGAGGTCCTTGGTCTGCATCCGTGGATCCCAGCTTGAGATGTTGTCTTCAGCAGATCCCAGATTCACCAGAATGGCCTATTTCACTATCCTGCTGGCCAGCACAGGTGTCACTTTTGGCTTCCGACCACATCTTCTGAGATTTTCCACAGTGCGGAACTTCTTGTATTTTTTAATAATACTTTGCACTGTAGCCACTGGAACTTGAAAACATTTTGATATGGCTTTATAGCCCTTTGCTGACTTGTGAGTGGCCACAATGCACAGCCGCAGGTCCTTAGTGAGCTCTTTTGTCTTAGCCATGACTGTCCACAAACCAACTGCAGAAAGATGCTGTTTTTCACCTGTTGAGTTGATTAAAACAGCTGTTCCCAATGAATCAGGGTAATTAGGATGCTTTAAAACAGCTTGGACTATTTGGAATGTTATAGAACTTTGGATTTTCCCATAGACTGTGACGGATTGCAAAGGGTATAGAAAAAAAACAAAACACAACAAAAATTGTATCCATTGCAGTCTGCACTTGCCACTTTGCACTTCTGGCTAGATTCAAACACAATATATCATGTGTAATGACAATAAAATTGAATGTAATCTAATCTCATCTCATCTAATCTTTATTTAAGGTGTTAAGTTATTTCTTACTTACCTCTCTCTGTCCCTCAATGTTCATTCCTTAAACACTCAAATTGAATATTATGCAAATTAGGCAATGACTTCATTTCACTTTAGGATAAGTTAAAAAGTGACGAAGTTATCTATTTCCCGACACATATACACACATTAGTGAAGTAAACAGAGTGGGCAGCCCTGGGAGCAATTTTGGCTAGGTCTATATTTTAACTTTTTATATAAACTTTAGCTCATGAGGTCATTTCTTTACCAAACAAATAAAAAAAACATAAATTTTCATGGAGTTTATAAACTTTTAGGTTTGAAATGGGAGGATTGAGGTACTACCCGAATGTTCTGTATGGAGATGATGGTGGTAGTACCTGGGGGTTTTGCAGAAAGGTCTGCCTATGGTTCATGCAGCCTCCACATCGATTCTTAAAAGGGTCAGACAGTTTGATCCAGCTGCCAAAATGCACTACCTCACGCCACGTTTTGTGTGTGCTCAGCAGTGATGTGTTCATCAGCCGGCACACATCTACATCTGTAAAGTTCTTACACCAGTCATCAAATGACATCCTAAGCCACAAAGAGAAAAAAAGCTTGGTTATTGTTTATAGTAGTGTCTTTTAAAAAAGACACAGCAGCAAACTGCTTTAAGTTCTATTATATACTGAGACATAGAATGTCACTCAAAATATATAGATTTGATTCCTTACAGTACATTTCACTACTGCTTTCTATTTGCAGTTCCACTATGTAAACCATTATTGTTCAGCATTCTCCCAATGTTAGACTTAGGTACATTAAGAGCAAGCAATATAAGATAATATTGATTGCTTGGAAGGCATCGTCTGTTTCTGATCACTTAGACTATTAAATCATTACTTGTTTTTAACATCTTTGCTGCCTAACAATTAACATTAAATAAATAACATTACATTGGAAGCAACTTGACAAGGACCTTAGCAGAATCCTAGAGCACTTATTATATGAGCAGTTGGAAACCAAGCTGAACTACTTTGGAGACTTCCTGTATGAGGAGTGTAAAGGCAGGTTTGGAGTAGTAACCAGAAAACTGTACAGGGGCCCATAGCGAAAAGGGAGAAGGGAAAGAGAGATAGATCAATTGGTAAGGAGGCAACGTCAACTCCAAAAGCAGTGGATGAAGGCAAGTAAAGAGAAGGAGGGTCTGAAGCTACTGTGGGAGGAGATGAAGAGGTATCTTGCCAGTATGCGGAGGGCCGAGCACATTCACATGCAAAAAAGGCGGAAAGAGAAGGAGAGAAGCAGCATCTTCAAAAACTCCTTCAAGCATGCGAGGCAGTTACTGGAGGACAAGAGAAGTGGGAAGTTGAAGATTACGTGAGATGAGCTGGAGATTTAATTCAGGGAACAGTCCAGTGTCCCAGCAAGACCAACCCATCTGGGATCACTTGGTCCCACCCAGCCGTCCTTCTTCCTTGTTCAACGCTGCTCTTCCCAAATTTAGTGAGGTAGCAAAAGTTGTAATAAAGGCAAGAGCTGCCTCAGCCTTAGTCCCCAATGGGATTCCTTATACTGTACATTGTATAAGTGTTGCCCAGGGGTGCAGAGACATCTGTGGAATTTGATAAGAGTAGCCTATAAGAACCAAGTGGCAAAGAGCTGTAACAGTTTTTATTCCAAAGAAGGAAAATTCCACCACCATCGGAAGCATCGCGCTCCTAAATTTTGAAGGAAAGATTTTCTTTGCCATACTGGCCAAGAGGCTGACAACCTACCTTTCAAGCAATGGGTACATCGACACCAGCTACCAAAAGCTTCCCAAAGTGCATGGAACATTTCACAGTCATATGGGAGCAGATATAGAGTGCGAAAAGAGTGAAAGGTGACATGCACATGGTGGGGCTGGACCTTGCTGACGCATATTGGTTAATCACCCCACCCACTCATTGAGTATGCTGTGGCGTTCTTTTACCTATCTGCATTCGTACCCTGGTAGAAAAGTACTTTGAAGATTTTAAGATGTGCTGCACCCATCAGGACTTCACCACAGGTTGGCAAAAGCTGGAGTTTGGCATTGCCATGGGATGTTCAATATCTCCTATCCTGTTTGTGGCTGCCTTTCAGATCATCCTGATAGGGGCAAGGAGGATGGTTGGAGGAGTAAAGCTACCATGAGGTCAAAGGATAGACGAGCTAGTGGAGTGGGCGAAGATGAAGATCAAACCCACTAAATCGCTAGACGCAGACTGTCCCTAAGAAAGGGGTCAGAAGCGACCATATTACCTTTGTTGCAGGTGGCGAAGAGATCCCCTTGCTGGGAAGTGAACTCGTCTGTAGCCAGGGTCGCACCTACACAGCAGACCTCTCTGACAAGCAGATGGGGGAGGCTGTGAGGAAACAACTCGCAGATGGACTGGCCAGAATCAATCGGAGCCATCCCTTACAAAGTATGGAGTTACCAGTTTATACTGTAGAGCAGCTAACCCCGAGATACGAATGGGGAGGAAGTAGAAATCCCAGAAAGAAGTTGACAGGGCAATCAGCAGGTTGAAACAATTTGAGAAAATTGAGTTCAGGAGGGGTGAGTAGGAGTGAGATTTCCCTTTTCTGGTCAAAGAAAAAAAAACAGAAAGCCATAGTGGTAGCAGAAGTGACAAAGACTGAATAGGAGTGCCTTAACATCTAAGCGGTGTCAGAGAGCCAGCAGGGAAGCTCGCTGGCATGAGAAGGTGTCACAGGCATGTCATGGTCTGATCTGTGGAGAATCCCCCAAACGAGGATCATCTTCCGGTTCAGAGCCACATTTGATAAATTTACTTGTCCCAGAAATCTCTGCCAATTATTCAGCACAGAAGAGCCCCAATCCCAGTGTGACACCTTTAACGCAACCCTTCAGCACATCCTGTCTGGTTTAAGATAGTGTTGGCCCAAGGCCGCTATAGGTGGAAGGAATACCAAGAGTCCTTTCACCTGGCGGTGAGTGGAACATCGAGTCGAGTGTCGACCTGGGGAGGCAGCGACAATTTCCCAGCGAGATTGCTGAAACATCCCTCCGGCTAGATCTGATCATATGGTCAGAGCCTTGTAAGACCGTACTTTTGGTGGATGTTCTGTGGATAGAGGGTATGGAGGCTGCCAATGAGTGGAAGTGCACGAAATATGTTGAGCTGGCAAAAGACTGTAGGGAGGCTGGCAGGAAAACCATCATATATAGTGTGGAAGTGGGATGCAGGAGATTTGTCGGATCTTCAACTGTACGCCTGCTCTGCAACACGATATGTACAGGAGCCGGGTGTCAAAAAGCCATCAGAAACTGGCAGAGAAGGCAGAGAAAGGCGGCTTTTGGCTATGGCTATAGAGGAAGTATAGGAGTTAGGAGAGGAATAACACCTAGGGCAACAGCAAGGGTTGGCAGGGAGAGATCATCAGCCTTTATTTCATAATGTATTAACTTTCACTAATATTACATTGTCTGTCTGCAAACAATTCTAGTCTGCAACCAATTCTAGTGGTTGTCTGTCTGCAACCAATTCTATCAAGGCCTAAATAGAGGATTAAGCAGAAGATAATAGATGGATGGATGGATATTTTAATACGGAATGGTGACTTAGTCATTAGCACGTTCGTCTATTAGCACTGGGGATCCTCTGTGTCCACGTGTGTATCCTCCAGATACTTTGGTTTTCTCCCACAGTCCAAAAACATGGATTTAATGTAAATTGAATGCTCTGAATTGGCACATGTGATGTGTGTTTGTGTATGTGTCTGGGTGAGAGCGTGTGTGCCCAGTGATAGTTGGCATCCTGTCCTGAGTGTATCTGCCCAGTGCCCAAAACATTCTTCCCTGGATAAACATGATGAACCAACTTTCCCCAGCGATCCAAGTAGATGTTTAACTGGAAGATTATAAATGAATGTTTTAGACAAAGGCTTTCTCGTTGTAACGTTAAAGTTTTGGTGTTGTTGGATCATAGAACAGATGATGATCAGCTCCGAGCTATTTTATGCCCTTCCTACTATTCATTATATGTGATTTACAATTGCTCTTAAATTGAAAGCTAGTTTGTTCATAATGTCCTTGACTGTTTTATGTTTTTTTTTTTATTAAAAAAGGGTGACAAACCAGAACTCTCCATCATCTTCTACTGTGATGCCCAGATTACTTCTCTCCATATTTCCTATTTTCTGCCATTCCTCTGAGCTGGAATGTAAATATTATCATGTCAATTTAGTTTTTTATAAAGCCAGTGTTTACACTTGTAAATTGTATTTGTTTGGGGTTTTTTTTTACTCTTCCCACTGTCACTCTTACCTGTCACTCCAGGCTCCGTTCCACTCATGTTTACCCCAGGGGTTTCGCATGCGGATAAGGGGAATAGTTTCATTTTTGAAGAAAGCCACCAGGCCATGACCCAACCGTACATTCTTCACTGCTGTTACTGAATACGCATGACCTTTAACGAGACCATTTGCCAAACGTAGTTCTAATTCATGAGGAGATGCCTGGTATGAGAAAAATAGTTGACATTTACATTTAGACATTTACATTTAGTCATTTAGCAGACACTTTTATCCAAAGCGACTTACGAATGAGAACACCACAAGTCAGTAGTTATAGAGAAAACCAGCTACACTGTACTATTATCAAAACTGATCATTATCTGATCCTGAATACCCCATTATTATTTTTTTAACAACAGGTGTTTATTAACAAGATGCATCTCCAGTAGTTTCTTGCCAAGTGACTCTGCCTTACAGATAGAGTTGGGAAAATTGTTCCACCATTTTGCACTGGTGAAAGCCACGGAGTGAGAATTAGAGCCCTGATGAACACCAGTGAGTATGTGGTGAGCATTAGAGATCTCTCCATTCCATGACACTTTGAAGGTCCTCTCCTGTTAGATTTTTTGTACCAAAAAAGCCTAATTCTAATAGAGTGGACAGTAGAATCTGATGATTTACTGTATCAAAAGCTTCCAAAAGATCTAGCAGAATGAGGACAAAGGATTGAGCGTTAGCTTTGGCAGATTTAAGTAAGTCAGTCACGGAAAGCAATGCTGTTTCAGTAGAGTGACCACACCTGAAACCAGACTGATTAAGAAACCTGAAGACCTGTGTAGATACCACCCATTCAAGTGTTTTAGACAGGAAAGGTAAAAGTGATACAGGTCTGTAGCTCTCGACCAAATTTGGGCTGAGTGTTGGCTTTTTGAGCAGAGGTTTGACTATGGTCTGTTTGAAAGAATCAGGAAAAGATGTGAGGGAGGAGTTGATGATGTGTGTAAGTGCTGGTGTAATAGAGGAGGCAATCAAGGGGGCAAGTAGTTGGGTGGCTGGCAAGAAGAATCTTGCAGATGTCAGATTCTGAGACAGAGCAGAATGAGGAGAAGGTTAGTTTTGCAACTACTGAAAAAATGACTCCCAATTATATTAAAAAGGACCAAACTGACTTTATATTACATTTGTAAACATAACTGCATGCTATGTGAATAATAAAAATGTGCAATTAATAATTTATGTTCTCATGCATTAGCCTCCACTTAATCCTCAAATAGGGTCATGGTGGGGTTCGCCATGTTCATCCAGGGGAGATCGGTTTGGGCGCAGAGCAGACATACTCAGGGCAGGGCGCCAATCTATTGCTGGACACATTGTAGCAATCTATTGCTACTCACACAGACACACACTCACACACTATATGAAGCAATATAGAACATTCAATTTATATTGAATTCATGTTTTTTTTACTGTGGGAGGAAGCTGGATAACATGGAGAAAACCCTTGTGGAAATGGGGAGAACATGGAAACACCCAGATTAGGATTTAAATATGGAATCCCCAACGCTAAGAGGTGAACGTGCTAATGATTAAGCTGCTGTGCCGCCCTTAGTGCGAGTAAGCTTTTACCATTTAGCATCATCTGCATTAACCAATAGTATCTTGGATATGTTATTAAGGACTACCAAGCATACATATAATACTGACTGCTATTGAGCAGCTGATGATGCCTCCTCGATTGTAGACAGTCAGAAGATCTGAGAACAGTTTATTTTTCTCGTTAGAATCAGTGCGATAGTTTCCTGCTTCCAGATTAATAGGTTCATTTACAGAGCCACTGAAATCCACCACTGCATCTCCTGTGTTTCCACCACTTAAGGATTCATAGCAACCTGATAACCTGTCAAAAATACAAATTTTACATTAAATTCTGATCTATTAATGTGGTTCATAGAATACACATTCATTATACCACTTATATGAGTATACCCACTCATAACCTTAGTTCAACCACTAACACTGGTAAGTATGTCACATAAGTTAAATTTAACTGTTTGTAAACCAAAATATTCTTTTATAAAGATATGTGAAGAAGCAGACTAGGTTAATATGATTACTCATCGCATATAGTATTTAATCTGCAAAAATTTGTCTGAAGTCTACATGATTAATTTAAACCCATATAAAAAAATGGGTATATAAAGCCCATATAAAGATTAACCTTACTCAATATTCCCTATAATAATAATGAACTTTGCTCTGACTGGCTAGAGTCACTGAGAGAATGTCGCCTGCTTGACGTAAAATGTACTTACTTAGCATAAGCCTTTTCAAGTAGAGCACTCCAAAACTCATTATTGGCTTTTGAGTGGCAGTAGATCAGCTTCCCATTAATAGTGGGCAATCGGTCATCAATAACCACATCTGTCCACTGCCCAAAGATCCAGAACTGAAAGTGAAATATTCCGGCATAGCATTCTGGATATTTGGGATCCCATTCCTGCTCTTTCCAGTTTGGAATCACCTGATTGCAAGAAATAATTTTAGCATGTTTATCAATACAAACACACATTTGGGTTGTAATGAAAACTTGTACCATAAACAAAGTGGATTGGTAAAGATTGTGCCTGTTAAATAACAGGACGATTACAATAAAATATGCTTTTTTGTAAAAAAATTTTTACAACTTTTGCCTGGAACCCAAACTCTCTGTTAATGAATAGAATCAAATATGGAATGTTTATTAAACACACATGCTAACTACAAAACTACATAACTACTTTTAAATAAACCAATTTAAAAGCATTTTATTAGTAGCTGTCAGTTCTGTAGAATACTTATCTGATTGATATGCAGTTGCAGCTGCATCTCTGTGGTTATGATTGTGTTCAACAGCCCAAGCAAACTCATGTCACTTCATTACTCCTCTCTCTCTAATGGCTCCCTGTAGCTGCTAGCATTCAGTGCTGACTCTGTCCCTACAGGACAGTCTCTGGATCTGCCCCATCTTACCGTCACTCTAAATTTCCAAAATACACTCCAACACGTTTACTTCGCTTTAGTGATGAATGTCGACTGGTGAATCAACCTCATCATCGTGCTAATTCTTATTCTGTATCATTTACCACTGCAAAATTGTGGAACGATCTTCCAAACTATGTCCATAAGATGGAGTCACTTAAAACCGATGGTGGATTCGATAATGATCAGGTTTGATTATACTACAGTGTAGCTGTTTTTTTCTAAACTACTAACTTTTACAACAGTTGTTTGTTAAAAAAAGGTATGTCTACAGTAGTTTCTTAACAATGGATAGTGACTCTGCCTTACGGACAGAGTTGGGAAGATCATTCCACCATTTTGCAGTGGTGAATGCCACGGAGTGAGAATTAGCTCTTCTGTGAGATGGAATCACCAGGCAGCAATTATCACTAGAGCGAAGTGAACAAACCGGAGTGTATTTTGAAAAGATAGAGTGAAGGTAAGAGGAGGCAGATCCATAAAAGGTCCTGTAGGCCAGAATCAGTGACTTGTACTGAATGCGAGCAGCTATTTCTCTCCAGCCAATGGAGAGAAATTAGTAAAATTATGGTTATGGTATCAGAGTTAAAGCTTGAGTATTATTATTTTTTTGTATTGTTTGACAAAACTATTAGGAACCCACACATGTGCAATGAGTACATGCGGACTACTCACAAAAAAGGACCTTCTTACACTAAAAGCTACTAAAACACGTGAATCACCATCTGTGTAATTATGTGCACACCAAGTATCTGTACACACTCTGTATCTAGTTTGCCTGAAATTATTTATATAATTTCATATAATGGGTGGCACGGTGGCTTAGTGGTTAGCACATTCGCCTTTCAGCACTGGGGATCCAGGTTTGAATTCTGGGTGGAGTTTCCATGTTCTCCCCATGTCCGCGTGGGTTTTCCGGTTTCCCCCCACAGTCCAAAAACATGGAATTAAGATAAATTAAATGCTTTAAATTGCCTTATATAGTGTATTTGTGTGTGTGTCTGTGTGAGTGAGTGCGTGCCCAGTGATGGACTGGCTCCCTGTCCTGGGTGTATCTGCCCAGCGCCCAAAACATTCTCCCCTGGATGGGCATGGGGAACTCCCAATGACCCTAGTAGAGGATTAGGTGGAAGATAATGAATGAATGAATTAAATAATTAATCGATTTAATATAATTTCATACGATCTGAATCAATTATTATTAGGGTCAGCATTATTAGGGTCAGTATATATATAGCTTTGTAAGGGTTGTATGTATATTTTCCTATGGCATGACTTCCTAAAAATACAAATAACTGCTGTGTTATACTTTTGTAACTATTTAATTTAACTGCAGCTGCATTTATTGCATTTATTGGGGGTTTTGCTTTTGTTTTTAATTTTATTGTTTTACAATGTTACTCACAGTATGTAGCATAAAAAAATTATAATATGGAATGAGTAAGATGTAAAAAAAAATAATCTGCCAAAAACTGTTGAAAAAAGTTAAAAGTGGAACTGGCATTAAAAAAGTCAATCAATATGTCTCAGTGTGATTTAAAAGAAGGTATATGTGTAATTGTATTTATGGATAATTATTGGTTCAGTCTGCATGTTTTGAAATAGTCATCTGTTTAGTTCAGTTTAATAATTTCACATCTTTTTGTTACTGAATACAGAATATCAGTGGTACAGTTGTCAATGTATGCTGTTAAAATAATTTAAATGTAGTGAATTTATTCATCCATTCATTCATTCATTATTCATTCATTCATTCATTATCTTCCGCTTTATCCTATATTAGGGTCATGGGGGGGTTCCCCATGCCCATCCAGGGGAGAAAGTTTCGGGCGCTGGGCAGATAGATCCAGGACAGGGCGCCAATCTATCGCTGGGCACACGCTCACTCACACAGACACGCACACAAACACACTTTATATGGGGCAATTTGGAGAACTCAATTGACTTGATCCATGTTTTTGGACTGTGGGAGGAAACCGGAGAACCCGGAGGAAACCCACGCGGACATGGGGAGAACATGGAAACTCCACCCAGATGGGGATTCGAACCGGGAATCCCTAGTGCTGAGAGGCGAACGTGCTAACCACTAAGCCACCGTGCCGCCCTGTAGTGAATTTAGACTAACATATATATGAAGCATAATTAAAATCAATTTATTGATACAAGTGTAATGAAAATGCAGTACTCTATTCAAACAAACCTTCTGCCAAAGATCTGGTTTAAGGGCCAAACATGAACAAGCTGCTACAAACCAGCAGTTTCCAACTTCCCCTTGATTTAAGTCATGTGAGCTGATTCCCTCCACAAAAAGGTGAGGGTTTTCACTGATCTCCTGTATAAACAGAGAAAGAAATAACCACAATTAAAATGACCTAATTGCTTCTACCCTTGTCTATATTATCTACTACAGTATATAATAAAATACAGTGTAAAATAAATAAAACTATTTATCTTAGATTTTTAGTTTGTATTTCTACAATTACAGATCATACTCTATACTCTCTTACCCACTGTTACGTCACAGGTCACTGGTGGTATTACCGGCACTATTGAACTGGACATCATGCTTAAATTTACATTTACACTTTTTGCATGATTTTTTTTTTTGGCAGCAATCAATAATTATCATCATTAGTCCCTGTGCTGAGAAACCTACTGTAAAGCTGGGTCTGCTGTTCGTAAGATTGTAGAAAATTCTTTTGTGCAATGTTCCCCAATTTGTGCATGTTCCATGTGACCCGTTATCCAGGATGCTGCAGCATATGTGTTTCTGCTCAGTTCAGAGAAAAAAACCTCTAAAAACGCTTGCTGGAACTTTTAAACTGCAACCAGGAGCTTTCATTCATTCATTATCTTCTGCTTTATCCTATTTTATGGTCGCGGTGGGGTTCCCCACACCCATCCAGGGAAGAAAGTTTCGGGCGCTGGGCAGATACACCTAGGACAGGGCGCCAATCTATCGCTGGGCACACACTCACTCACACAGGCACGCACGCATACACACTCTATATGGGGCAATTTGGAGAACTCATTTCACTTGTTCCATGTTTTTGGACTGTGGGAGGAAACCGGAGAACCCGGAGGAAACCCACGCAGACACAGGGAGAACATGAAAACTCCACCCAGATGGGGATTCGAACCGGGAATCCCTAGTGCTGAGAGGCGAACGTGCTAATCACTAAGCCACCGTGCTACCAACCAGGAGCTTCATCTATTTTTTTAGTATCATTCTGCACAAAGTATAAAGCAATTGTCCTGCAACAATAAACCCCAATAACTCATAAATTCATTTAACTCAAACTCAAACTCATTTACTTATAGTTTTTGACATATTGATGTCTGTCAGACGCTTTTTTGAGATTCTGAAACAAGATATAAAGTTTGTGTACTCCAGAATTGCTGCTTGACCAGCTGAAGATGTTGGAGGTGGTGTTAGTGTACCCACAGCTTGGCCCAGACCTTGCAGCACCCAACTTTTTGTAGGTGTTTTGAGCAGTGCATTAAACTACCACTTCCATCAATGTGCAGTGTTATAAAACAGGTAGATCCAGGCCTTAAATCTGATTGGCTGAGACGTTTGTCCGTTTGTTCTGTTGCCTGAATGCTTGAATTTAGGGTTGAGACACCCCCTTGGTTCTTTAAGTCTTTACATACCAGGTTTCAGCACAAATTGTAGCAGATCATAATGAGTAAAGTCTGAAGGCAGATCACACTACAACTTACAAAACCACAATTCTCCACAGTAAGCTATACAACTGACTTGTGCTTTAGAGCATACAGTTTACACGACCTTAAACACTCAAAATGTGAGTTTTCATAAAGATTAAATACATAGCAAATTAAACAACATAAAGACTGCAGATGTTTAAGAAAACTGTGAAAAACTGTGGAAAATTTACAGTAAAAAAGAAGCTTTGTCACATAAAGCACATTGTTCTTAGCATTGTGAGTAGTGAGTATTATCAGAGCAAGACAATAGCAGTTGTGTCTCTTACCCCAGGTCGTTTCCACTCGACTCTCCCAGTCAGAGGTTTTCTGTAGAACAGGGAGGTGTTGTTGCAGGGAAACTCAGGGTCCTCAAACAGCTTTTTATTATTAATACACTCCTTCTTCAGCAAATTATAGTGCTGGTTTTTATATGACACCACTGAGTCAAACATGGTTCTGTCGCTTTCTGTTTACCTTATAACTCTCGCTCTGGCTGGTCACACTTTTCTCTCCTTCACTATGGAATTTATCAAAACAGACCATGAAGCAGCCACATACCTGTAAAAGGATAAAAATATAGATTTAATGAACATTCTTAGGCACACGTACACACCACAACTTTCATAGACAGATTTACAACTTACAGAAAGGGAACTGCTACTTCCTGCTGTACATGCTAACTCTTAAACACCCTACTTACCTTAACCTGGAATACCTTATCTCCACCCCCCTATGTGTGTGTGTGTAAGTGTGTGTGCGCGTGTGTGTGTACCACACCTTTTTCACTTCAAATGCGCATAGGTTTGCCAAACAGGTTTTTAGTTCTTTTTTTTTTGTGGTACAATAAATTAAATTAGATTGCCATCCCTGAAATTATAGCATGATGATTTTATATGTATCAAAGAATTACCACTTCTCTCTAATTAAATAAACTATTTGGTGACTTTAAATATAAATAATGAAATAAAGAAATTACATCTAAAAGCAATACATTGTAAACATGATTAGTGTATTGTTTATGTTGTGTATAATATGAGACTGGTAAAAAAAAAATGGATGGATGGAAAACTGTCACAGGTTACAAACCTGTTTCTATTTATATTTTTTTCCTTAATTCTCTTTTTTTGTTTAATTAATATTAAAGGTACTGCAGAACAATCTGTGTTATCCAACTGGTCCTTATGTAAGTATGATAACCATTACACTATACTTTATAAGTTAAAATGGAATAGAATGTATGCCATAAATGTACAGAAGCATGTCTTTTTTTACTGCTTTACATATTGCTATGTCACATAGCCCTGATCAGAATTATTAACCAATTTCATTTTGTTTTTTCAAAATGGGAAATGTTGAATACATACTCTACTCCAACTTAGCTAATTTAACAAAACATTTGGGTACCTACACCTTTTTATAAGATTTTGCTAATTATTGTTGGGAAATGTGCTATTTTATTTAAGGTAATTAATGTAAAGGAAACTTTAGTTTGACTTGAATGAAAGTAGTGCTTAAACACATTCTAGACTACAAGTTCATACACGAAGTTTACATTCCCATCTCTCACTCTTTGTGACTGTGTGTGTGTGTGTGTGTGCTATGCATTCAATTGTGTCTGACCTTGGATACTCTATAGGCCAGTAATTTTGATTCATGGAGTTTCATAGTGAAGGTTTTTATGAGGTAGGTCACCAAGCCTCAAACATATTCATGTGTACTAATATTAAAAAGGCTACTGGCCCCAGAATCAGAAGAAGTAAAGTGTGACTGGAGTGCTGAAAACTTAAAATCTTTTAACAATGACAATATACTATTACCTCCCATTCATTATCTTCCACTTTATCCTCTACTAGGGTCGTGGAGGGGTCCCCATGCCCATCCAGGGGAGAAAGTTTCGGGCGCTGGGCAGATACACCCAGGACATGGTGCCAATCTTTCGCTGGTCAATACTATCATCCTGCCAAGCCTATTTCTCTTTATTTATATATATATATATATATATATATATATATATATATATATATATATATATATATATATAAATATAAATTATGAACCTTTTTAGTGACTGATAAATACTTATCTAAGACCATTATACAACAGCAACATAAAGTTGACATTAAATCAAGAAAAAAATCACCTCATTTAATTTTACAAATTCTTTTTTTTTTTTAAACATATATCAACATTTTAACTTTATTGAGCATTTAACACACAAACCACCAGGCACATAAACAGGTTCTTTCCCCAGGCCATCATCATCATGAATACATAATAAATACTCTTAAAGAACTTATGACAACATCAAACACAAATGCACCTCATAAACCACATATAACATTTGCACGTGTATATTGTATACAGTTTATTTCCTGTACAGTTTTTATTATCTAGTGTTTAAAGTCCGTATATACAGTATATTGTATCATAAACCTGTTTATTGTATATTGTTATGTGTAAGATACTAGAGCCAACACCTACCACACCACATTCCTTCTATAACACACTTCAAACCAATCAAACCTTGTAACCTTGAAATCTTGTGAGGACCATGGCTCAGTGGGGATCCTCCATGAGCGGTCGGGCAGGATCAAGAGTGCAGGACATCACTGAACAGTTTGTGAAATTATCAGGTGTCTGGTTAAATCAGTTTGGTTAAACACTGCTAAATGTGCCCCCAAATAAAAAAACAGGGAAATTAAACACCGTAATTAAGTAGTGGACAGAGTAACCTTACCATTAGCCAAGCTAAATTGTAGATAAAAAGTCTGAACGGTGGCTCAGTGGTTAGCCTCTCAGTGATGGAGATCCAGGTTTGAATCCCAATCTGGGCGGAGTTTTCATGTTCTTCTCATGTTTCCTCTGGGTTCTCCGGTTTTCTCCCACAGTCCAAAAACATGAATTCAAGGTAAATTGACTGCTCTAAATTGTCCCATATAGTGTGTTTGTGTATGTGTGTGTATATGTGTGTGACTGTGTGAGTGAGTGTGTGCACAGCGATAGAGTGGCTGTTCTGTGTATATCAGCACAGCACCCAAAACATTCTTCCCTGGATGGGCATGAGGGAACCACTACCCCTCCCCCTCCCACAATCCAAGTGGAGGTTCAAGAGTCAGATAATGAATGACTGAAGTCTTAATTGTTAACTGGCAAATTCGACCTTAACCTGAACCTAATATAGTGCATCAACTTTACAATTCTGGAGTACACTGCTTCTGTGGAGAGAACATGCTGAAACTTTTTGAAGGAACACAAGTGGACCTGCTCAATGTCAAAAAAATTTCTAATTACTAGTGAGGAGAGATTGGCTTTATTTTATAAGTAATGAGTTAAAAATTATTAGTGTCCCTACTTGAGAACGTTTTGGTGACATCGTGTGGCTATTTTTAGTTGTTACATTGATCCATTTTTTCCCTTACCTGTTATAAATATGTTGTGTCATAGCGGCACGGTGGCTTAGTGGTTAGCACGTTTGCCTCTTAGCACTAGGGATTCCCGGTTCGAATCACCATCTGGGTGGAGTTTCTATATTCTCCCCGTGTCTTCGTGGGCTTCCTCCGGTTTCCTCCCACAGTCCAAAAACATGGAACAAGTCAATTGAGTTCACAAAATTGCCCCATATAGAGTGTGTATGCATGCGTGTCTGTCTGTGTGAGTGAGTGTGTGCCCAGCGATAGATTGGCGCCCTGTCCTGGGTGTATCTGCCCAGCGCCCGAAACGTTCTCCCCTGGATGGGCATGGGGAACCCCACCGCGACCCTAAGATAGGATAAAGTGGAAGATAATGAATGAATGTTGTGTCATGTCAGTGTCAGGATAATTGTCTTTGTGCATTTATATCTTGTTTGGCTTTTTTTATTTAGTGTCATTCCATGTGATTTTCCAATTTTCTTTAGCTCATTTCTATATACTGGTGCTCTTGGTTCTTAATTTCAACTGCTGATGTGTCCTTGATTTGCATCTGTATATTTTTAAACACATTTTTCCTTTGTACTTAAAAATCATTACCACCTGTGTTTTTACATCATTTAACTTGCAGTTTTCTGAGCTTTTGGATGACTTTGTTGGTTTCCTCTAAGAAAACTTAGAAATTTATATATATTTCTCCCAGTTTTATTTCCACCTGGTGGAGCATCTATAATTGTTCCTATGGTAAATAAAGTCTTTTACTTTTGGCTGTTCTTGTTGGGGGTCACCACAGTGGATCATCACTGTTTATTTGCCTCTGCAGACTTTCTTGTTAGTCACTAGATAAGTCTTCACTTAAGTTGACACACAGCTTGTGTAATGCTGTTGTGATTATCTGTGAGATGGTTTTGTATTTAGTTTAAGTAATTAAAATTTTATATTAGGGCATCATGGTGCGGTGGCTTAGTGGTTAGAATGTTCGCCTCTCAGCGCTAGGGATTCCCGGTTCCAATCCCCATCCCAATCCTCCATGGGTGGAGTTTCCCTGTTTTCCCCATGTCCGTGTGGGTTTCCGGGTTCTCCGGTTTCCTCCCACAGTCCAAAAACATGGATCAAGTCAATTGAATTCTCCAAATTGCCCCATATAGAGTGTGTCTGTGTGAGTGAGTGTGTGCCCAGCGATGGCCCTGTCCTGGGTCTATCTGCCCGAAACGTTCTCCCCTGGATGGGCATGGGGAACCCCACCGCGACCCTAATAGAGGATAAAGTGGGAGATAATGAATGAATGAAAAGGGCAGCACGGTGGCTTAGTGGTTAGCACATTTGAATCTCAGCACTAGAGATCCCAGGTTTAAATCCCGATCTGGGTTAACATGTTCTCCCCATGTCTGAGTGGGTTTCCTCTAGGTTCTCTGGTTTCCCCTCACAGTCCAAAAACATGGATTTAAGGCAAATTGAATGGTTTAAATTGCCCTATATATAGTGTGTTTGTGTGTGGCTGTGTGAGTTAGCTGTATTTGCCCAGTATTTACTCGGTGACCCTAGTGAGGATTAAGCAGAAGATAATGAATGAATTAATTAAGCTTTCTTGCCATCCTGATTTGATTTTCTTTTAGATTTGGTTTTCTTATTCATTACAACAAAATTACATTTACATATGGTCATTTAGCAGACGCTTTTATCTAAAGGGAATTGAACCGCCAAATTGATAGCTCAAGCCCTAATCACTGAGCTACCGTGCCCACAAAATAAAGATTGGATTATAAAAAATACAAACAACAATTACCTTCTGCTTAATCTGCTACTGAAGACACATCTTTTTAACAAATATCTGTTGTTATATATATATATATATATATATATATATATATATATATATATATATATATATATATATAAATTATATATATATATATAAAAATTATATATATATATATATATATATATATATATATATATATATATATATATATATATATATAAAATCACAGCATCAGTGTAGCTGCTTTTCTTCATAACTACTGAATTGTGACGTTCTTATTTGTAAGTCGCTTTGGATAAAAGCATCTACTAAACGACTAAATGTAAATGTAAATGTTATCCTCTACTAGGGTCGCGAGGGTCGGGGGAATACACCCAAGACAATGGGTATCTATCGCTGGGCATACACTTACTCACACAGACTATACAGTATAGGGACTATAATTTAGAGTGGACAATTTAGCTTGAATCCATGCTTTTGGACTGTGGGAGGAAACCAGAGAACCTGGATGAAACCTACACGGATACAGGGAAGACATGGAAACTCCACCCATATTGCAATTTGAACCTGGATCCCCTGCGCTGACAAGCAAACGTGCTAACCATTAAGCCACCATGCCTCCCACAAATAACAATTTACAAACAAAAAGCAAACACTTAAAAAACACAAACTCAAAAGAAAGTGTATTATTCACTTTCCCTCAGACGATAGCCAGCTGGTATTTTGCATCCACTCTTCTCACAAAAATGGTAAATAGTCAAAAATGTTGAAACATTTCTTAAAAAGGGCTCTACTTTACACTTTAAGTAGGAAAAAGTGTTAGATCCATTTCTATTCTGATACTGCTGCAGTTTGTGTATACACTCTCTGCTCAAATGGAAATAAGGATATTGTAGTGTTATGGAGTTCATTTAGTCAGCATCTGTACCTCATTAGTGTGGTTCTGTTGTTTTGATCAGTCACCATACACAGGTACTCTAAATCACAGTGTACCTTTAGTTTTAGTTTTGTTGTGTTACAATGGGGTGAACTTGTATCTGGGATTAGTCTAAAGCGGTGTTGAATTGGAGTGAAGGTGTGTGAAAAAGTTTAGAACCAGCTCTATAAAGGGACTCGGGACATTACTGAGTTTTAGACACTAGGCTTTCGGGAGGGTGGATTCTGGATCGTAACTCATCACTTTTAGCCGATGTCAGATAAGCTTTTAACAATTTAATAAATATAATATTCATGATCCTGTTCTATATGAATCTGCATGCTTTGTACTTCATTGAGACAAATTTGGGCTTGATGATTATGCCATTGATTACACACATTAATAACATACAGAAAAATGGGTTTTGTGACTGATCTATATAAACAGAGCCCCAATTTAAATTTGCATTTGCACAGGGATCATTATATTAACTACTAAACTGAAACTATTGAAATTATTTCAGGGCAACATGGTGGCTTAGCGGTTAGCACGTTTGCCTCCCAATCATGGTGGAGTTTCTATCCATCTATCCATCCATTATCTTCCGCTTTATCATCTATAAACTTTATCATCGCCAGTGGGTTCCCCATGCCCATCCAGAGAAGAACGCTTCGGGTGCTGGGCAGATACACCCAGGACAGGGCTCCAATCTATCCCTTGACACACACTCACTCACACAAACACACTTTATATGGGGTAATATTGAGAATTCAATTGACCTTGATCCATGTTTTTGGACTGTGGGAGGAGACCAGAGAACCTGGAGGTAACCCACGCGGACATGGGAGAACACCCAGATTGGGATTTGAACCAGGAATCCCTAGTGCTGCGAGGAGAAAGTGCGAACCACTAAGCCACCATGCTGCACCGTGGTGCAGTTTCCAATGTCATATATATATATATATATATATATATATATATATATATATATATATATATATATATATATATATATATATATATATATATATATATATATATATATATATATTACATTATACATACTATAAGGATGGCATTTCGGACATGGCATTACTCCCATCCCCAGTCCTGCAAAAGAGACTATATTGACCTTATTTCTGTTTAACTTGTGAATCGCAAGACAGTTTTAACCTTGTGCTGCATATTAAAAGTTTAATAGTCAATTACATATTTAACTGAAAAGACCAAAATACCCCCATAGTGAAATGACCTTTTTTTTCTAACATCTGCACCACTGTGCCACCTTAAGTTGAGCTTTCATTATCTTCTGATTAATCCTCTACCAGAGTTGTGGGGGGGAGGGGGTGGTTCCCCTTGCCCATCCAGGGAAGAATGTTTTATGTGTTGGGTAGATACACCCAGGACAGGTTGCCAATCTATAGCTGGGCAACAAAAAACATGGATTCAAGGTAAACTGAATGCTCTAAAGTTCCCTATATAGTACAGTATATGTGTGTGTAAGTGAGCAATAGATTGGCGCTCTGTCCTAGATGTATTTGCCCAGCTCCCAAAACTGTTACTTGTCTCTAGTAAATGATTAAGTGGAATATTATGGGTGGAACTCAAAACTATATAAATTTAAATACTACAAATTTTCCTCTTGTCCTAATTTATATGAGTAATGCATTTCTATGCAACTATGTGCTACTTGAGCGCTATTTAACTAGACACTATTCTACTATTCTTCTGTATTTCATGTGTAGTTTCATATATACACTAGTGCTTCAAATAGCATCAAGTAAAATTAAACCATTCATACGAGGGCAGATTTATTTCTGTGGTGTGCCGCAGGTGTTCTGCATGAGAAAACTGGCTCCTGTCCTTTGAAGCTCAAATCTCATTTTACACAGTACCTTGTGCAATAACGTGTCTCATTTTTCACCTTTAGTGGTGATAATACAGTCAAATAGACAATGCAATATTGCATGGAATTGTTACTGAAACATTGTATGAAGTTGTATATGTGTTACACAGATGGACATTATGCTCAATAATATTAAATAATAATAATAATAAAAAAACAAGGTTTTGCATAGTAATGGAATAAAGATTTATTTCATGCCATTGTAAAGGTTTGTCAACTGACAAGACATTAGTATCTAAACTTAACTTATTTCTTCCCTTCCCTTCCAATAACATTGTCAGATAATTTGTGTAAGTGGACCTGCTTATATAGATTTTCTACTTGCCAGTTCTTTTTTCCTCCTCAATTTCATGTTTTTTTAAGGTAAGAAAAATTGCTATGAAATATATTTAATCAGGGTGGCTTAGTGGTTAGCACGTTCGCCTCTCAGCGCTAGGGATTCCCGGTTTGAATCCCATGTTCCATGTTCCATGTTCCCATGTCCCATGTTCTCCCCGTGTTCTCCCTGAGTTTCCATGTTCTCCCCGTGTCCGCGTGGGTTTCCTCCGGGTTCTCCGGTTTCCTCCCACAGTCCAAAAACATGGATCAAGTCAATTGAATTCTCCAAAAATTGCCCCATATAGAGTGTGTGTGTGTGAGTGAGTGTGTGCCCAGCGACAGATTGGCGCCCTGTCCTGGGTCTATCTGCCCAGCGCCCGAAATGTTCTCCCCTGGATGGGCATGGGGAACCCCACCGCGACCCTAATAGAGGATAAAGCGGGAGATAATGAATGAATGAATATTTAATCAGATAAACCCCATGTCATTTATGTAAGAATAGCATTTACTTAAGTATGTAATTTTGAACACTGAATCTGGTAAGGTACTTAAGTAGATATATACTTACATTTTTCTGATATTCATATCCTTCTGGATAATTCTCTACTACGGTAGCGAGGGAGCCCATCCACTGGAAAAAGTTTGGGCGCTGGGTCAGGACAGGGTACTGTACCCATCCTTTGCACATGATAATATACTGTAGAACAATTCATGTTTTTAGACTGTGGAAGGAAACCGAAGAACCCAGAGAACCCATGTGGACTCGGGTTAGAACATCCACATCAAGATTAAAACCTGGATCCCTAGCATTAAGCGGTGGATGTGATAACTGTGCCACCCATTTTCCCCTTACATTTAGTATTTTTAAATAGTTATTTTGATTGCGAGGGGACATTTACTGATTAATAAATTAGATTGATTTTTTTCTTAAACATTCTTTTATATTCTTCTTTGATGGTTATTTTAAATAAATGTTTTCTTAATCCTTTATATTCATTCATTCATTCATTATATTCCGCTTAATCCTCTACTAGGGTCACGGGGGTTCCCTATGCCCATACAGGGGAGAACATTTCAGGCCCTGGGCAGATACACCCAGGACATGATGCCAATCCATCGCTGGACACACTCACTCAGACACATACACAAACACACACTATAGATCATTCAGTTTACCTTCAATGCATGTTTTTGGACTGTGGGAGGAAACTGGAGAACCTGGAGGAAACCCACATGGACATGGAGAGAACATATAAACTCCACCTAGATTGGGTTTTGAACTTGGATCCCCAGCACAGAGAGGTGGGGATCTAACCACTCAAGTGCTAACCACTAAGCCACTGTGTGCCTGAGAGAGATTTATTACTAGAGATTTATTATTATTAAAAGTAATTTAAAATCTTTTTTTTTCATTCATTATCTTCTGCTTAATCATCTACTAGCGTCGTTGGGGGTGGGGTGGGGGGTTTCCCATGCTCATCCAGGCGCTGGGCAGATACACCCAGGACAGGGTGCCAATCAATCTCTGGGTGCTCACTCACTCAAACAGACACAAACACACAAACTACATGGGGCAAACCAGCGCTAACCAGGAAGCCACCGTGCCATCCTATTCCTTTATAACGTGTCTTTATTGATTTGTTGTGTAAAAGTTTAGAAAATACCTGTTTGTTTATGGTTATTTTTATTATTTCCTTATATCTTTTACAAAGCTTGACCTGAATACAATTTGACTTGTAGTTTAAAGCAATGCATGTAAGAAAAACAAGTGGGTTTTTATACTAGAAAACATTACCTTTACAATAAGCAGTTTCTTTTATTGAAAGCGATTAACAAATGAGGGAGGCACGCTGGCTTAGTGGTTAGCACGTTCGCTTCTCAGTGCTAGGGATTCCTGGTTCAAATCCCAATCTGGGTGGAGTTTCCATGTTCTCCTTGTGTCCACGTGGCTTTCCTCCATGTTCTCCGGTTTCCTCCCACAGTCCAAAAACATGGATCAAGGTCAATTGAATTCTCCAAATTGCCCCCGTATAGAGTGTGTCTGTGTGAGTGAGTGTGTGCCCAGCGATAGATTGGAGCCCTGTCCTGGGTGTATCTGCACAGCGCGAGACGTTCTTCCCTGGATGGGCATGGGCCATAGAGGATAAAGCGGAAGATAATGGATGGATGGATGGACTTACAAATGAGGGAGGCACGGTAGTTTAGTGGTTAGCACGTTTGCCTCTCAGTGCTAGGGATTCCTGGTTCGAATCCCGATCTTGGTGGAGTTTCCATGTTCTCCCCGTGTCCGAGTGGGTTTCCTCCATGTTCTCCGGTTTCCTCCCACAGTCTAAACACTAGAGCTGTGCGGATCGATACAAATATCGATAATATCGATACCAACGCTGGTATTGGTATTGAACAATACTTGCGTAAAAATATCGATACTCAAGTTTTTTGTGTGTGAAAATTCCTTTTTTATTGTTTTGCCTAAGAACAATTCTATTTGAAAAAAAGAAACAAAGAAAGAAAAAACTGTCTAGTGAGGGGAGTATTTTTACTTTATATTTGTATTGTTGTTTCTCCTTTTGTACCTCAAAAATATATATTTTCCTCACGTTAAAGCAAACTTTGTTTTGTTACTGTTCCATTGTTTCTAAACAAAGATGTTGATTTGGGATACATTATTTTGTTGTCACCTACAATGTTTGGCGAAATTCTATACTAGGTATTTTGGATCAATGAAGCTTAAATATTAAAAAGTATCAGTATCGGTATCGAATATCGCGATATTGGCCCTGTATTTACTTGGTATCGGATCGATACCAAAATTCTTGGTATCGCACAGCTCTACTAAACACATAGATCACGGTCAACTGAATTCTGTTGTGAATAAATTGTGTCTGTGTGCCCAGCGATGTATTGGCGTCACGTCAGAAGTTAAGAAAAGACAGCTACACTGGACTTTTTTTTTAATATCAAGAATAAAACTTGTGTAAGAGTTTATATTTAGCGCTATAAATAAAATACTTGATGTGGGTTATGATACTCTGAAATTCACTACAAAGGACTGAACTGTTCCACTCCACAGGCCTCGACACTACACAGAAGATCAGCCCACTTCTGCTCTGCTCTCACATGCTCTTCCTACCAAACCAACCCACTTTTTTACAGCGTGGGAGACCAAACTGCAAGCTGCATGAGCTTGTTTCGACCAAAAGCCGAACCGCGCTAACACACGGCTCCACGTTGTTAGTAAATCCGTCTTTTATACGTTGTTTCTACACTAAAAGGAATACAGTTGCTCGTCCGGTCCTGATCACGATGGCGGCGGCTGCGGCTGCGGCGGACAGCGCGAGCAGCGGCGGCGACAGCAGCGACACGTCCAGCTCGGGCGAGGCGGAGCGAATCCGCCGTCTGTTTCAGACCTGCGACGGAGACGGAGACGGCTTCATAAACAGGTTTCAAACTTCTCCAATGTGCTGATACGAACTGTGAGAGAGCGAGTGTGTCCTCACTCTCATGCTTTCAGTTTGAATTGAAACTCAGCACGAGGTTCAAGCTTCTTCAGCGTCTCTGTTGTTTTTTTTTTTTTTTTTTTTTAAAAAAACATTGTCTTCAGCCATTGGTTTCCAAAGTCGTTTTATAAATACATTTCCACGAACTCATACAGTAATGCAGTCAGTTATACGTTGAAAGACGTCAGCTGTAAAAAAAAAAAAAAAAAAAAAAGCCGTGCAAGTTGAAGTGCATTAAAGTTAAATTGAACAAGACGTATCGAAATTATCCACTATACTTAAATACAATACTGTTACAGCACCGTTAGACAAAATACTGCACTGTTACATCCATCCATTATGTTCCACTTTATCCTCTACTAGGTTCGCCCATGCTCATTCCCATCCTGAGTTTCGGGCGCTGGGCAGATACACCCACGACAGGGCGCCAATTTATCACTGGACACACACTCACTCACATTCTATTTGGGGCAATTTGGAGAATTCTATTGACCTTGAAACATGTATTTTGGACTGTGGGTGGAAACCAGAGAACCTGGAGGACACCCCACGCAGACAGGGGAGAACAGATTGGGATTCGAACAGGGAATCCCTAGTGCTGAGAGGCAAATGTGCTAACCACTAAGCCACCTGTTATATACAGTTACAGTCTATTTATCTGTGCCATCCTGCAACTCTGTGCAAGGCTGTTTTGACTTTGTGTTATGCAAATATGCATCCTTTTATTCATTATCATACACTTAATTCTCTACTAGGGTAGGGTTTGTGGTGTGGGGGGTTCCTCATGCTCATCCAGGGGCGAACATTTTGGGCGCTAGACAGATACACCCATTAACACCCATTACAGGGCGCCATTCTATCACTGGGCACACAGTCGCTCACTCGCACAGACTATATAGGCACAAAATTAAAACATTCAATTTACCTTGAATACATCTTTTTGGACTGTGGTAGGAAACCGGAGAACATGGAGGAAACCCACATGGACACGGGGAGAACATGGAAACTCCACCTAAATCGGGATTTGACCGTAGATACCCAGCTCTGAGAGACGAACGTACTAACCACTAAGCCAGCGTGCTGGTCAAACATTTTAGAACAGCACAATTTCCAGTTATTTATTGTAATTCAATAACACCCTCTGTAGTTTTTATTTTGAACTAATAGTTTGTTTTAATGATTTTGGCTATGAATTGTTATAAAGCTGCTTTGAGACCTCTGAGTGTTTTTGCTGTAAAAAAAAAAAAAAAAACTATATAAATATAGTTTATTTGCCTGTCAGCCAGTGTGTGATGGGTTTCATCATTCCTTCAACTCAATGTGTGCTGGGTTTGAAGGATGACTGAATATATAAAGCTTTCTGTGAAGCTTGAAGTTAAAAATAATTATGTCGGATATGATTGTGGTTGTGTCTAATAAATTTTATTATTGAAACACTTTAGCTTTTTATCTACCTCTAATTGTGCCGATGATTACATCTTATCTTAATTTAATTATTTATTCATTTTTAAATAAAAGTATTGGAATTGAGTTAAAAGTTCAAACCAGAGGTATCAAAATGACTATACAATGTTTTCTATGTCAAACAAATTGTTTTGTGATTTTTTTTTCTAATATATCTAATCCTGTATTAGAGTTTCAACAATATTGCAGTATTTTGCGCTATATGCAAAATTTCTGTAGGTTTAGGAGATTAGAAAGTGTTTAGTAGTATTTTTATCGGAGTGTGGGAAGGGTTTATGAAGCCTTAAGCAAAAATAATAAAATAATTCTTACATTGCAGGGTCTCTGGAACATAACCCCCGCGATATGTGAGGGATTACTGTACATGCTAATTTTTTCAGTAATGAAGTTTTCCTGCCTGATTTCCTATCTCGTGAATGGATGATTTGAGCGTGAAAACGGAGAGTAATTGTTGGGTTGCAGGTTTTTATAGGCTCTGGATATTGGTACATGTGCATTATTCTACCGAATATGCAGTAGAACGTTTTTAGTAGAAGAAATTTTTCCACAAAAATACCTCACAACTGCTGCACAATGCCGAGAAACAGTCTGTTCAATCTATCCCGCTACTATCATTTTTACTCACTGTCCATTCTCCACCTCTAATCTAAGATACACTTAGCATGTCAGGCTTAGCAGTGTGCACGGCTAAGATACAACTTGGCTCAGGAGTAGAACTTGCATCTTAATTTTTGTTTTACCTTATTTTTTTTTTTGCGCATTTCTAAATCCATGCCATGTATATACAGTTGTCTTCTCCATGCGACTGCCGGGGCCGAATCATGTGCCCCATACCAAATGGTTTGTGATGAATACAACCTACCTTAACACCTCCAGTGTTAATTAAATTTACTGAAATAAGTAACAGATTACAGGATGTTCAGATGTGGTTTTATTTTATTTGCTTTATTTGACATCGTGGTGTTATGTGCCCTGTTACTTCACATTGGTGTTCTTTTCCAGAAACCCATAATTGTTTTTTTTTTTTGTTTTTTTAATACATTTTTTAAGGAATGACCTGCTGATGATGTGTAGACAGCTGAACTTGGAGAACTCGGTTGGGGAAATCATGCAGCAACTGGGGGCTAATGAAATGGGGAAGATTTCATTTGAGGACTTCGCACGTTGCCGCATGCAACTGATCAGTGAGATTCGTAAAGAAGAAAATCAACTTTTGCTTACCTGTGCAGACTCCGAAAATAGGAAATTAAGGGAACGAATTACATCTTGGCCCACCAGTAGTGACAACAGCTTGGGTAAGGATGCACAGAAGATCCTTGTTCAGTTTTGCTTTATTTACCTCAAAAAGACAGGCTCAATATCAAGTGCCAATGTGAAAAAAAAAACATTTGTCTGGATTGTGAAAAGAGTTCTTATAATACTAAAAGTTAGTAGTAGCATTTATCAGTTACTCTGGTTTGAATTTTACTTTTACCAGTTTGACTGGTTTCAAAATAATTTACTTTGCTAATGGAAAATCTTTACATCATATAAATGTTATATCTGAATCTTCTTATATCCATTTTGAATGAGATAACATTATTTAATTTAAGCATCATAACCTTCAGCAATAAAGTTTGAAAAATATTTTTGCTTAAATGCAATCATAATCTTAGTTTAATTGTAATATATGTTTTTAATAATGAATTTGGTACTTACATGAATTGTTTTGTACAGTACATAACATTTATATTTAGTCATTTAGCAGATGCTTTTATCCAAAGTGACTTACAAATGAGAGAACAACACAAATCAGTAGTAAATGAAACAAACATCTACAGTGTAGTATAATCAAACTTGTTAATTATTCAATCCGTAATTTTTAAATATGCTAAATGACTCAGCCTTACAGAGTTGGGGAATAAGTGAGAATTAGCACCATGGTGAGGTTGCATCACCAGGTGACATTCATCACTGGAATAGAGTATTTTGGAAAGGCAAGAGGTAGGGAAGATCCAGAAATTGACTACAAGAGGATGTAAATAGGTATAATAACAGATGTCAGAAGAGGTGACTTGTGTAAGAGGAGTGATTTAACAAAAAGTTAAGTTGCGTTTTACACAAGGACAGACCCACACTGGAACAATAACGCACAAATTGCCAGGAGACTGAATCCACTAATGGCAGCTACTATATATTTACACTAACAGACAGAACCGGGTATCTGATGCTACAGTCACTAGTTCCTTCACAAATCACCTGACTTGTTCTGATATGTACTACTGTACATATGTTATTTACATGTTCCACTAGGGGCTAGAGAAAGCTGGGAGTTTGACTCTGGTGTACGAGACCTGCAGAGCCCTGATGTACCTTCACCATCCCAAGAACACACCTCAGTGCTGCTTCAGAGATTTCTTCAAGAACCCAGCGATGTTTTGGAATCTTCTGACCTGCATATGCTCCTCACTCCAGCTTCAGGTTCAAGCATTACTCTAAGTGGAGGACATGTGGATCTTGCCAAAAATGTGAGTTTGTGACATTTATCATTCTCATGTTGTAATTTAATCAAATACAACTTAATTATGTTACTTAAAATACAGATTTCTTCAAGCATAATTGTACCTACTTCAACAATAACTATATTGCAAAAGTATTTTCTTATCCATCCAAATGATCAGAATCAGGCATTCCAATGGCCACAGGTGTATAAAATCAAGCACCTGTTTTTACAAATATTTGTGAAAGAGTGGGTTGTGCTCAGGAGCGCGGCGAATTCCAGTCGTGAAATTTCCTCGCTAATATTCCACTGTGAACTGTCAGCTGTATTATGAGAAAATAGAAGTTTGGAAATGACAGCAAGTAGTTGTTGGGTTGTCCGGTAGTTGTTGGGCACATAAAGTGGTAAGCCACATAAACTGATGGAGCGGGGTCAGAGGATGCTGACGTGCATAGTGTGAAGAGGTCGCTCAGTTGGTTTCCATGGTCGAGCAGCTGCATCCAAGCCATACATCACCAAGTGCAATGCAAAGCGTGGTTACAGTGGTGTAAAGCACGCCGCCACTAGACTAGAGCAATGGAGATGCGTTCCCTGGAGTGATGAATCGTGCTTCTCCATCTGGAAAATCTGATGGACTAGTCTAGGTTTGTTGGTTGCCAGGAGAACAGTACTTTAAAGTTTGGTGGAGGTGGGATTATGGTGTGGGTATTTTTTTTTCAAGAGCTGAGTCTGCCCCTTAGTTCAAGTTAAAGGAACTCTGAATGGTTCAGTATGCCAAGACATTTGGGACAAATCCATGTTTCCAACTTTGTGGGAACTGTTTGGTGCTGCCCTTCCTCTTCCAACATGACTGAGCACCAGTGCACAAAGCAAGGTCCATAAAGACAGGGATGACAGAGTCTAGTGTGGTTAAACTTGACTGGCCTGCACAGACCTAAGCTTAACCCGATATAACATCTTCTCGTCCAACATCAGTGAGTGACCTCCCAAATGCACCTCTGGAAGAATGGTCAAAAATTCCCATAAACATACTTCTAAACATTGTGGACAGCCTTCCCAGTAGAGTTGAAGCTGTTCTAGCTACAAAGGGTGGACTATTGTCATATTGAAAAGGATGTTTAGGAATAGGATGTCACTTAAGCTCATATGTGAGTCAAGGCAGGTCAGCTAATACTTTTGGCAATATAGTGTATGTACACTAAAGTGGGTAAAAATGTCTGAATCATCAAGTGCACAGAGTGAAATATGTCCTTGGATTTTTTTCACTCGAGTCATGTTTAAACAAGCTCTTTTTATGCTTTTGAGTTTGATTGTTGGACAGCTTTTTGTGTATGTAGCATCCTATTGGAAATCAATGAGATGATCTGAATGCGGGTAGCACAAGCTTCACCCTACTGCCACCATCCATTAGTAATACAATTTACAAAAAATTTAAGAGAATTATTTACTACTTATTTGTTTTAAAAGCAGCATGAAACATCCATTTCACTGTTTCAGTAATGTTTTGGCAAACCCATTCTCACTGAAGTCAGCTCCAATTACAACTCTCCTCTTTGAGTACCTTCAATAAATCATCTAGCTCACTCCAGAAATCTTCTTTCTCCTCCATCTCCACAAACCAGTTGCAGATCATATGCACTTATTACATTAAATGTCACTCTATCATTTTCATCTTCACCCTAGTTTATTCTCAGGCAATTTTTTTCCTTCACAGCATTCTAGATTTGCTCTTCTGTCAAGATTATTCCTTCTCCATTTCTTCTCCCATATAGCCCATATTTATAGAGTTTATACCTACCACCAATGCCCCTAATCCTACTTTCCCTCCACTTGGTCTTTTGCACACCTAGTATGTCTACATTCAATGTAGTACATTTACATGTGCTTTTTTCTGTAAATCATTGCCCGCCCTATCTGTTTTTCCTCCTCTTCGGTCCAATTTGTACCAGTACCCTGTTGGAGGTACAGTACAGGAGGTGGATGTTAATAACTCAGTGCCTGATTTGATATCGAAACCAAATATTTTTTCTCGCATATTTGATTTGGCACAGTTTTTACACCAGACTTTCTTGAGGCAAAACTTTTAAGAGTGCACTGATTGGCACATCCTCAGTGGCAAGGTTAAAAAAGTGGTTTTCCTTATTAAAATATTGGTTTATGGGTTACAGGGTTTTGTAATAATGGTTAAATTGTGATTTTGTTCGTATATAGCCAACATTATGAGTTGGATGTATTTGTAGTAACCTGCTACCACCTGAGTGCTTAGAATGCTTGCTTCTAAGGACATTAAATAAAAACATTTACCCTGGAAAAAAACATATTATAGCCATTATGAAGCATCTTGGTACTTACTTGTATATAATTGAGTTAACCCCCCCCCCCCCACACACACACACACACACACACACACACACACACACACACACACTTTTGTATGTTTATATTTATTTTATTAAGAAATCCGAAGGGTAAGGCAAATGTTTATTTGCCTTAATAGTGGGCAAATCCTATGAAATCCTATTTCCATAAAGATCATAAAGATAATGTCCAGCACTTGATGTGAGATTCTCTTTAATCTTATAATGCTCAAACTGTTATTGCATTTTAATGCATGTTGACTTGGCTTTGTAATACATCCATGCATACAACAGGGGGCAGAATCATTGTTTCATTGTCTTATTCCTGTATATTATTCGCAACAGGCGGTCCTTTTTTTCAAAATTGTCCTAATGGGTAAGCTGTTTTTTTTTTATTTTTATTGCAGTATAGAATCAGGTCACCTTTATATGATTGTTTTTGTCTTTTTTGTGTTTGGAATATCTACCTGCTATGCTTAGCATTTCAAACCAGCTTCTAGCCTGGTATTCACATTACTGTTGGAATGTACTGCAAATTGAAAATTAATAAAAAAGTAAATGTCAGATTTCCATACAGTACAGTTGACGTAAACAAAACTCTTGACGTCATGCCTGCAGAATGCCATATCTGGCAATAAACGCTAAGATCAAACATCTAAAATATCTGTATAGTATTTTGTATTGCTGGATGTAAGGCATGAAATCTACTGCAGTAAAAACATGCAGAGCACCAATAGGGTACTAATAAGTACAGATGGAGAATCTTTATTTGTTTTTGTTGGATCACACGATGATTTACATGATGCCTCTATTGAACACATCCTATCCATATACACTTTCATTGAACTTGGTTGAACTTTAATTATATTGGTAACATTAAACTGAATCATACAACACTAGTCTTAAAATAATAATCATTAAATAATCACAGACGGCATGGTGGCTTAGTGGTTAGCACATTCGCCTCTCAGCGCTAAGGATTCCCGGTTTGAATCCCCATCTGGGTGGAGTTTCCATGTTCTCCCCGTATCCGTGTGGGTTTCCTCCGGGTTCTCCGGTTTCCTCCCACTGTTCCAAAACCTGGATCAAGTCAATTGAGTTCTCCAAATTGCCCCATATAGAGTGTGTATGTGTGAGTGAGTGTGTGCCCAGCGATAGATTGGCACCCTGTCCTGGGTGTATCCGCCCAGCGCCCGAAACGTTCTCCCCTGGATGGGCATGGGGAACCCCCCCCGCGACCCTAATAGAGGATAAAGCGGAAGATAATGAATGAATGAATAAATAATCTTTTACAATTTTTTTCAATACTCTCAATTAGCCAGTACCTATAAAGTTTTAATAATTATAGGAACAACATGAGATCAGGATTCTGTCATTCACCGCAATCAAAGATGGCCAAAGCCAAAATAAATTTTATTGTCTTATGTATAAACCACCTTTTAAAGGTTCATAGTGTCACATTTTCAATAATCTCTTTATAGTTCAATTTATAAAAAATAAACAGACATACAAAAAGAACATGTGAGTTAAAATGCATGCTGATAAAAATAAAACTTGGGTATCTGGATATTTAACTTGAATATGAGACATTCTTTAGTTACACTCTTTAACTGACAACTCCCACTACAAATGTTACTAATGTTGACACCGTCATGATGGTCCTTAATCTATGCTAAAATTTGATAAAATATTTAAAACCCTGGTCGAACATTAGCTTTGCAACTAGCAAACAGACTGAAGAGGGTGAAACAGTCCTCCCTCCCCAATAACACAATCCAAATTTGTTTTGGCTTTCACAACATTTCAGTGTTTTGTGTATGTGTGTGTGTATGGATGTATGGATGGATGGATGGGGTGAGCTGCAATATTCGCTGATTCGACGACTCAATTCGGAGAACCGTAGTCGACCATGAACCTCATAGTCGAATGTACCATTTTGAGCACATGGGGGTGCCCATGGCTGCTGCTAAGCATTAGTTTTTACATGAAATGTCTTTGTTTTCGTTATATATATATAGCCTTTTGTCAAATAAAATCATCCTAATTTCTGTTAATATTTTTTTTTTAAAAAAGTCCAGAACGGGATCCCATTTACGGTGCTCTAGAAAAACAAGTAAAATATAAAAAAAAAAAAAAAAAATCATTTTTTAAAACCACGCTTATACCGCCATCTTGTGGTGAAATTTTAACGGATTCGACTATCAGTCGACTATAGGGAAAATCTGACGAATCAGATTCGACTATGAAAATCCTTAGTTGCAGTCACCCCTATATATATATATATATATATATATATATATATATATATATATATATATATATATATATATATATATATACACTGTATATACACACACACAGTATATACACACACTTCTGTTGAGGCTATTGGCTTCAAATATTTACCAGATGTATATAAAAACCCAATTGTCCACACAAAACAAATCAGTCTATAAATAATGTGTAATAAAGTGGATAGAACATTGTAGGATAAAATAGTAAACACATTTAAAAGTGTATTTGGTACTTGGTAGAAAAGCTTTTGTTGGTATTGACAGTCATGTGCATTATTCGGGTAATTTTGTCCATTCTTCCACTCAAACTGTAAATCTTGAAAGTTCTTAAGGCCTCTTCTAAAAACTCCTACCTTCAGTTCATTTTATAGAGTTTCAGTTGGAATTAAGTTGGGTGATCGACTGGACCATTTAAGCAGCTTTATTTACTTTCTCTGAAACCACTCGACAGTTTTATTGGCTGTGTATATCCTTGTCTGACTGAAATGTCCACCCTCATTTAATCTTCAACACCCTGGTAAATTGCAGCAGCTTCTTATAATAATTGTTTATGTACATTTATCCAATCATTCTTTGTTATATTATATACATTTGACCAGTATCATATGTTCAGAAACAGCCCCGTCTTCTGCTTAATCCTCTACTAGATAGTGGAAGAATTCTCCATGCCCATCCAAGGGAGAACTTTCGGGTGCTGGGCAGATACACCCAGGACAGGATGCCACTACCTCACACAGAGCCCCACACATACACAAACACACTCTATATGGAGCAATTTAGAGTATTCAATTTACCTTGAAACCATGTTTTTCCACTGTGGGAGGAAACCGGAGAATCCGCCGGAAACCCATCCAGACACAGGGAGAACATGGAAAATCTACCAAGATTAAGAATTGAACCTGAATTCCCAGCGCTGAGAGGCGAACCACTAAGCCACCATGCTGCCCTAACTAATTATTATTATTATCTAATTCTCTAATATTAATCTTCACTAATACGAGCAGGATTGCTTTTAAAATGTGTGGACTTCTTTGTTTTGTTTTGTTTTATTTTTTGTGCATAAGTTAAAATTACATTTGTAATGATTGTGGGTTTAGTAAATTAACAGGATGATGGGTAATGTAGCATAATAGCTGTCTAAAAGCCCATCTGTATGTTTGTTTAGGTATGTGTGTGACCTGTAGCTTGGTGTATTATATTTGATTTTAAATTGTTTGCAGTAACTTAATAGCAGCTATACATTCTTATGTCTTAAATGGAATTTAATACCTAGCCTGACAATTAACTTTTAATTAAAGGTTGATCTTTTATTGCCTCACATTGCGCAAGGCTTTCATCCTCATTTTTAGGGATGCAACGAATGTTCTAATAACTGAATTTAGTCATCCAAAAATGGAAGTTATTTATACCAAGCGATAACATTTAGGGACATGTATTAAATGTAGTAACATTTATGTTCCACAGTAGGTCACTGTAGTAAGTAAACATTAAATCACTTTTATTCAGTGTTTAAAGTAGAAATGTTTAAAGTAGAAAATGGAATAGGAACAACACTATCCTTTAAGTATATGGAGTTCAGGCTCCACAAATTGTTAGTTCATATATCCACTTGTGGTATGTAGAGAAAGAATTTCCATTAGCCCTGTGATACATCTATAACCACTACCTATCTATCAGGGTAGAATGGATAGTGTGCTTAAATTATTAACCGTCATTGGCTAAGCAGCCAAACCTAGCCAAGAGAATAGGCAGTCGTACGATGGGCCACACCGCTTCAACAACAGTCACCACTGGGCTAGACTAGCCATCATGGATTCCACAACTCATTGCTTAGCTCTAGGAAAAAACAATCTGCATAATATATATATATATATATATATATATATATATATATATATATATATATATATATATATATATATATATGCATAATGAATGAATGAATGAATGAATGAATGAATGAATGAATGAATGAATTGGTATTTCAAATCTAATTTGGTTTTTTAAAGTGCACATTGATTGCTGGACACCAGTTTAGTGCTTATTTTAAATCGACTGGCAGTTTATACTAATATGTATTTCCATTTATTATTTAAAATAATATATTGTATATCTAGTGTTCCTTTGAATGTGAAGTGGTCAGAGGTGTGCATTATTGTCAATAATGTCATAGCTGGACAAACAGTTCAGCCAATCAGATTTAGGACCTGAGATACCTGTTTTTTATATTTATATAATCATGTCTCATGAACTTATAATAATATACAATTTAATACATTGAAAGATCACAAATATGTACGGTGTATTAATATCATAACAGTAGTTTGTTTCATTTTTTAAAAAATGATATGTATTTATTTTATTAAGGTAGCTGCTATATCGTTTAAAATAAGAAGTATTCAATCATATAATTAATTTGTTTACTAAGATGCTTGTTTTCTTTGGGATCAAAACGACAATGACGCATATTCCAGAGCTTATAGTGTGAAAAGTGGGAAGCACCCCTGCACCAGGTTAGACAAACTGGAGCATGCATGCATTCACCTAATATCATGCTTTTGAACTGTGGATAAAAGAATCAAACCCAAGACCCTCTTGCTGTAAGGAATAGCATAAACCAATGTGTCACCCTTGTCAGTCCAGTACGGATGAAACACATCATGTGTTTGTTTTTTTTTGTGTGTGCACTGTCTGTTTTTTTATCTTCTAAAATAAAAGTATGGGATCAGATTTTGTATCCAGCATTACTTAAAATTCTGCACTCAGGTTTTTACAGATCAGAGAAGCCTGTGTTTAATAGATTAGTTTGTTAAAATGATTAGACTGACAGATATTTAGTTTTTTTTTTTTTCCTTTTGTTTCGTATGATTTTTTTTATTTCTGGTTGGCTCTGTACTAGTTTCTGATCTGTGTATTTACTTACAATTATATTAACCTCCACTTTACCCTGCTCTTTTTCTTGTGGCTTAAGTGACTCCATCAGTCAAATGCATCGGGGCACTTCATCAAGGCCAATCCTGTTTAAACTCTCCAGGCTATTAGCTCACTGTTAGATTTGCTCCTGATCCCTGAGAGTGAGTCTGATGTTTTTAAACAGCTATTTAGTTAAGACCCTTATAGCAGCATAAGCAGCTTAAAAAAGACTTTTTATGGTTGGCTGGTTTAATTCCATATTAATTTTATACGTGTATATATATATTCCATTTTAGGCCTAAATTGATTTTGCATAATGTCAGTGGAACGACATTGACATGGCATGACATTTGAACATCTGTCCATTGTGCTTAGAGCAACAAGATCATCCAGTCTCATCAGCACTGTCGCGACTGTCGGTGGAGGTGATTCACGTCCGTCACAGGCTATTTACCACAATCTCGTTATCGGCCTCATTAAGCTAAAAGCACGGGGGAATGCAGAATGCACTGCAAATGCAGATGAGTGTAAGGTTTTGTTGATCTAGCTACTTTCACAAAGGCATCCATTGGCAGGATGTGCTGCAAAATAACACATGCAAGATTTTACCTGGGTTTAAGTGTTAAAGGCCATTGGCTACTTTTTTTTGTAGTTTGAGGACACTTTTCTAGACAGTTTCCTGTCCCCATTATAACCACATATGTGGCGTCCTATTATCAAAAATATCTCACTACACTTTCTGCCACTTTAAAATACATTTATTATGCAAATTTGCTGTCTCAAGCAGTTATTGAAACAAAGAGCTTTTTTTTTTTTTTATAAATATTTGCATGTTTACAAAGCTCTCTCTCTCTCTCTCTCTCTCTCTGTCTGTGTAGACAAGATGAAAAGACAAGGGAAATGATTTGCAACTGGTTTATGCATTCAGTTTTTTTTTTTTTTTTTTTTTTGTACTTCCGCTTTTCTCTTTATTTTCCTCTCTGAGACACAAACTTGTACACACACTTTCTGCTTCTAATTATTCAATCACTCTTTTTTCCAGTGTGCAGCCCTCCTATAGTGATCAGTGAATGACTGGAGAATGGTTCTAAATCTAGAACTGCAGTTTTGATGGTTTGTGTTCAGTAGCTGTAACAATCATAATACAAATCTTTTCATAATGTCAGTTAAGTTAGTCATTTATTAAAAGAACCACTTGAGCAAATTGAATAAGTTAAAAAACAAAGTATGCTAAAAAAAATTCCATCTTCTAGATAGATAGTTTGGTGGTTCACAAACTCTTTCTACCTTTTGTATACAAGCCTGCCCAATGTAATCCACATCTTTTACTTTCAAACTACTGAAAACAATATAAAGTGAAGAAATTACCGGAATTATTAATGGTAACATTTTTTTCAGGATTTTCTTTTTTATTTCCTCAATATTTTTTCCTCCTTAGTAGATAAGGATGTGTGCACCACCCATTTTTTGTAACAGAAATTCCTTGTTTAGACTTTGGTTTCCTGATGACTTGTTTGGAACTGGTGCAGAGGTGTACTGTATTTTCTCTGCGCAGAACATTGGGGGCTGTTGAATTTGCCAACAACCAATCATAAGCTAGATCTTTCTCACTTAAGAGAATGTTTTAATTAGTGGTTTTATTATTGTATTCTATTTTGAAGTAAAGCAATAAGGAAAGGGAAATCAGAAAAGGGCATACATAATGGCACTCCTTTCCCATGATTCATACACAATAATGCATACACTCGAGTGCCTTATTGCTTTTATAAACTAGTGACACGCAATATCAAAAGACAAGGTTTGATTCATAAATGCGTTTATTTAATAAACATTATTATGTTAAAATAAACATTAATATGTTTTTCATGGTCTTCCGCGACGTGATCTAGTCCCGTTTTTAAAGTGAACATGTATTGCTGGTTGACAGGTTTCCAGTTCCTCTAACAATCACATGTTTGTTTATATAAAACATCGGGAAAAAATTAATTGTATATCATGCATTGATACGAATGTGAAGCGGTCAGAGGTGTGTGTGTTATTTTCAAAAATGTCACGGATGGACAAATGCCTCGGCCAATCAGATTTAAGGACTGGAACTGTTCATTTTATAATACTGAATAGTTACAAGGAAGCTTCGCAGAAATACAGCCAATAATCAGAAGAACAGGGCACCGCTTGCAGATGTTATAGTTGTTGAGTGAAGGTAAAGGACAGGATATGAACTGAACAAGCCTTTTATAAAATAAACTAAAACACACTCTTGAATACAGATAATACTGTTAGACACCAAAACAGACACAGCTGTCTGTATTTCTCTCAGGTGTTCCACCCACCTTTTCACTCCTGTCACTGCACATTGAACGGTGAGGCCATTAATCACATTCCGAGGAAAGTTTTTTTTTCTGCTTTTCTGCCTTTGCCTTCTATTTACAGACTCAATCAGTCCAATCACACCTTCAGACCACAGATAGGAATCTTATAATGAACAGCCTTTTGTTTACATTGAATGGCATGGATAAAGTTTTATATCACTACTGTTTTATACAGTTACAAGTAACTTTCATTCATGCATTTTCTAAGATGCTTATTCGGATCAGGATTGTGTGACATGACAGACTATTGAGATTCTAATAGGTCAGAAAACACCCTAGACAGCTCACAGACATCTCTCCAATAATAAAAACTCTGATAAACAGTAAATGGCAAGAAAATGGTACATCTAAATCAACAAAAAAGTCCAAGAAATCAAACTGAAAATGAAATCAATGGATTATAAGACTGAGAACAGGTGCCACCAAGTTATCCACACAAGGTTGCACATAGGACACCTTCTTACTGGAGAAGACCCCCTATATGTCAAAACTGCAACAAGACTTTAACATAATACAAATACCTGGTCCTGCTGCCACAAAGACAACTATACTTGTGTGCAGACAACATCAAATACATATTTGACAAGACCAAGATGTATAATTTCTTAATACACCTCAAGATAAAACACTTTATATAGTAAACATAAGTGTATAATATGATTTGTGACCTGCCTGTCGTATTTGTGCTGACGTGGCAATAACCCTCCAACTACTGTAGACAGCTCACCTATCATAGGGCAGATGCACAAACTAACAGACGTTTTGTTTGGCCAGTTAACATCCTAGCATGTTTTTGAACTGTGGGAATGAATCTCCACAGACACGGAGTGAACATAAATATCTACACTGTAAGAACCCTCTTTTCTACTCAGGAATCGAAATCATGATGTGAGTGATTGAATTGCTGTGTCACTGCTATTCTAATGTTACTTTAGAAGTCCAGTAGTCCAGTTTGAAAATGTGTTCTAATCAAAAACACATCAAAATAAATATTATGTTATTTATTTATTTTTTATTTTTTTAGGAAGAAAAGATTAGCTTATTGTTAATGCAGTACAACAGTTTAATGATATTTGTGACATGTCATCTTTATAATGAAAGAAAAGTTTAGGAAAGGGAAACAGTGGATACAAAGATGTAACAATTTTGACAGTGATTATATGATATGAATAAATAAATAATGTATTTATTTATTTACACTTGATTTACACATTTTTGGCTTTTATGTAAAACATCTTTTTTTTTTTTTGCTAGTTTTTAGGACCAATTGTGAATATAGAGTTTTTTTTTCACCAGAGGGAGCTCTTGGGCCAAATTCTTTAAGCACATTTTTATTTCTTAACTCTTAACACTGTTCCTGTTCTCCTTAGCTTTTCATCCTGCCCCCAAGTCTTTTGTAAACATCCTGAGTTTTACACAAATATGGTTATCTTAGAGGAGAGAAATTGTGAACTGCCAACTGATTGCTTCCATAATGGGCCTTGACATCATGTTTAATGAAGAGTAGCTTAACAGAATGAACTATACCAGTAATTAAGAGAGTTTCACTGCTTGGTGGCAGAATGCCTTCTAATCCATTTAACAGGCTTCTAAGCAAGAGTGAGAGAAAGGAAGAGGAGGAGACATTTTTGGAGTAGTGCCAGGTGCTCAAGGAAAGGGGAAGGTAAGGAAACTGACTACAAAAACTTGCCATTCAGCAGAGGCCAGATCTGGGCTTTAGGAGACAGAATGTAAACATAAACATTCATTTAAAATGAGCATAATAAGACTTTCTTTAGTGTTGACGTTAAATTCGGGTTTGTTAAGCTATCCTTGCGGTCCAAATTTTGGAACAAACAAGAATTAGAAACATCCACATTTCAACCCTAATCATGACCTGTGCATCAAATCATATTACATGTTCTATTGCTACGGCTTATACCATCCATCCATTATCTTCCGCTTTATCCTCGATTAGAGTCACGGGGGATTCACCATGCCCATCCAGGGAGAACGTCTCGGGTGCTGGGCAGATACACCCAGGACAGGGCGACAATCTATCGCAGGGCACACACTCATTCACTCAGACACACTCTATACAGGGCAATTTGGAGAATTCAATTGACTTGATCCATGTTTTTGGACTGTGGGAGGAAACCCACGTGGACACAGGGAGAACATGGAAACTCCACCCAGATTAGGATTCGAACCGGGAATCCCTAGTGCTGAGAGGCGAACGTGCTAACCACTAAGCCACCGTGGCTAAGGCTTATATTTTATATATTTTAGAATTTTGAGGCATGTCACTTTGAATGTAGTTGGTTCTCTATTTGATGATTATCATTTTAGGACACAGACGTACAGAATGTGTCAGAATCCACAGTTTTTTGCCACTCTTTTTTTTTCTGAGAAAGAAATCACATTAGTCTTCATTAGTGTTTAGATGAAGATCAGTTAGTGGGGGTTAATGGCAGTCAGTGTATAGGTGAAACCTTAATCTTATGCAGGCATGGGCTCTTGTTTTTTTAAGCAGGTTCAGTCAGACATCAGCTACATGGTAATAAGCAAGTTCAGCAGTTCGGTGATATGGGAAGCACCTCAGGTAATGCACCAAATTATTAAAAATGCTGCATTGACACTAAAAAAATGTCCAATTTGGACTATATGCATGCATAAATTGCATGCTATGTAAATTATTATTTGAGAGTATTCTCTTCCCCTTATTTAAATTAGGATTTTGTTAAGCAACTGTAAATTATGTTACTGTTTTACATCATGTCTTATGTTTCCCCAATATTAGATTTTTCAAGCTGTATATTTGTCATGGATTTTTGGGGATGTTCAATTTATATATTTTAAATGTTATTAAGTGTTTTGATGACACTTGTTGTTGCACAATTTACATGTTAAAACTTTTGTTGATGCTTTTACAAGTGAAAAAGACACATTTTGAGTCAGTAAGTTATGGAGCAACAAGCTGATCTGCAGTATCATGAAATACTGACCTTTCGGTGATCTGATACCAGATGTATATCCTCCCCCCTATTTTTTAATAAAGGAGACAGTTATAAGAGAATAAATCAAGTGCATCCTGAGGTGGTGTGTCTTAAGGTCTTTAGTTGTTTTTAGACTTGCTGAATGTCTTTGTATTACAACCGTTTGGCAATGAAGAATCTATCAGTGGTGGTAATCTAAAGACCTGGATAACCACTAAACCATCTTATTTCACTAGGAGCTATGTGCTGTGTACAGAAAAAAAGAAAAAATAGCTCAATGCTGAATGAGATGCTCAAACTGGGTAAGGGTAGCTCATGGTGTTGGTTTGTAACAGGTGTAAAACAATATTATAATGTAAAAAAAAAAAAAAAAAAAAAAAATATATATATATATATATATATATATATATATATATATATATATATATATATATATGTGTGTGTGTGTGTGTGTGTGTATATATATTATACACAAAAACACATACACACACAGGGTGGCATCAATGTCAGGGTGGCATCTCTCAATGCTTGGTATCCAGGATCGTATTTCCATCTGGGTAGTGCTTTTATGTTCTCCCCGTGTCTACATGGGTTTTCTCTAGGCGGGTCCTCCGGTTTCCTCTCACAGTCCAAAAACATGGTTTTAAGGTGAATTGGTTGCTTGAAATTCCCTGTATCTAAAATTGCCCCTTTATATGTGTGTGCATATGTGAGTGAATGTGTGCCCAGTGATATATTGGCGGCCTGTTCTGGGTGTGTTTACCCTGCGCCTAAAATGTTCTCTGGATGGACATGGGGAACCCCCACGAACCTAGTAGAAGATTTAGCGAAAGATAATGAGATGAGAGATGTGTAACTGTAAACGGTTGACTTTAAACTTGTTAAACAAGCCCTCAAAGTAAATAAGTAGAATCAAAATGAACAAAAAAGACAAATATATTAGACATGGTCTTTTATTAAGGAAAATTATCAAACATTACATATGTGTTTCAAAGGTTTTAGGAACTTTTAAGATTAGAATGTCATTTGAAGGTAAAATCAGACAGAATCAGGTGTTTTCAATCAATAGTACGACATTTAGGTTGTAAGTGGCTGCCCTGTTTTATTTAAACAACAGGAATCCTTCACAGTTTGATCTTCACATGTTTGCAGATCTGTTTGATGGCATGAACAAAGATGATTTCTAAAGACCTTTCCTGACCAGTTTTGTTTAGTATGTGCTTATATAATGTGGAAATCATGATTCCATCAATGATGGCAAGATTCATGACAATTTCACCACTGTTTTACAGCCGGAATGAGGTTTTTATGCTTGCATAAACATTACAATTCTTATTTAAATAAAATAACGTTGATCTTGTCCATCCATAAAACATCATTCCGGCTTATTTCTTTGAACTTTATGTCAAGAATTGCAAACAGGCAGCAGCTTTCTTCTTGGAACCTCATAATGCGCACCATTTTTGTGTGTTCTGCTGATGGATTCAAGAACATCAACATTAGCCATTGTGAGGAAGGTCTTTAGTATTGAAGAGGCTATCTTGGGCTTTTGTGACCTTAAACGCCTTGCTCTTGTTAGGTAACCACTCTGACTGCTATAGACCTGCTGTAATGGCTAATATGGAAGTATTTTAAAGTGAGTATGTTTCACAACTTTGAGAATATCTGGTCAAGCATGACACAGAAGTGCTGTAGTATATGTAGCTTTATTATTGAACATATGAGGTGCAACTAAATATTTGAAGTAATAGATGAGGTGCAATCAGTTTAAAACACCTGTATAGCTGAAGTTTCTAATAAAATGACTAATCAAAGTAAGTGCAAGGTAGCTGTAGCCAATACATTTGTCTTAATTTTTCTGCCTCTTTAAATGGGATATGAATGTGACTGACAGGTGGGATTGTGACGAGTAGGCATTGAATGATTTGCTTCAATCATATTGGTATCTGCCCCCCCCCCCCCCCCTCCCTGCAGTGGTGAGGCTCCAGGGAGGTCATTCTCCCTCCATTTTTTTTCTCTTTTCCCTCCCTCCTTCTCCCCGTCTTTCCCTTTTACCTCTCACTCTCTCTCTCTCTCTCTCTCTCTCTCTCTCTCTCTCTCTCTCTCTCTCTCTCTCTCTCTCTCTCTCTCACACACACACACATACACTCGTGCACTCTCTCAGTCAGCGTTTAAGCGAGCATGTGTGCGGTTGTGTGCAGTACAGAGCTGTAGCCGGGATTCTCAGGCAGGCACTTGGAATCTTACTCCTCGTCTCTTCCATACTCCTAACAACTGTCTGGAATTACTCAATGGAAGAGAGAATGATTCGGAGGATAGATCGCACATGGATCCCTAAAAGCAGAGGGAGTTAATAGGAAGAACCTTGTTCCTTATCCACACAGGCATTATTTTCCCAACTGTGGAATACAAACCCAGGAATTCGAGCTGGAATGGAGAGCTGGAACAACATAAACTCAGGAGTGGATGAAGAAACAGCGGACGGATCGCAGCCACACAGTGAGGTGAGCTGTCTTTTACTAGAAGATTTGAAAGGAAGGGGCGAAGTAAAGCTGCAATAATTTCCGCAGATGCATTTTTCCAACACTTTTTCTATTTATTGGGCTAAAGCCCCGAATGCCTTAGTCATCCGGACATTAGCTGAAGGTGGGTAAGGCAAGCCTGAGCTTCTCTGGACACTCCCATAAATCTGAATGTTTTTACTGCTCTTTCTGACAATTATCTTCTTACTGTCTGGTTTCCTTTACTTGATTCCCTTTCCTTTAGCGCTTTTGCTTTTTTCTCCTGTAAACTTTGGAACAGCTGGCCTGAAACATTGAACAGCTTTGGTTGCTGCACACACCAGTCATTACAGCACGAGCGCATGAACGGCTCAGCCCCCCGCTAGCTCCTGACTCTCCACATGTGAAAGCGGTTATGTTTTACTCTCAGCGGCCATCTGTTAGAAAGACCCAGGAACTTGTGCTTTACTTTAAAGAGCTCCCAGATCCTAGTTAGTTTATAATGAATGGTGTAGTCCTGTTGTTGCTGAAGAGGCTGCATATTTGATAACACAATGTGGAAGTTATTCAAGTTCAAGTCTGTATGCATTGCCTGATGCTGCAGCGACATGGATTTAAGATTGCTTTAAAACAGGTTCTGTTTATCTGCACACAGCTTTTTGCAGTTTTTTCACCGGCACCTGAATGAAATCCATAAATATACAATTACTGGCCACTTTATTAGATACACCTCTTTTTTTTGTCAATGCTGAACATTTCTCATCTGTTATCCAACATAGTTTTTATAAATATTACTTTAACTTATACATTGCACGGTTAACTTTCCAACTTATCATTATTATCTGATCATCTTGCACTTTACCGTATTCAAATATAAATAATCTCAATCATGCGCTTGTCATTAGATGTTACTGCATTTCTTTGGCTTTGTAGTTATTTGCTCTGCACAGTGACATAGTTAAATCTAATCTTATTAGTTCCACTTTTTGTATTGATGGGTTCTACAATTACAGATTAAAAATGCAGAAGTTTGTCTACATGTTAGTCCCCTTTACTCAGTACCTCCAAAAAATGTACTATAAAGCAGGATTTTTTGGGAGTATTTGCTTATTCTCAGTACTGTTATACCACTTACTAAGTCACTGTCATTGCAATGTTAAAAATCATACACCCCCCAAAATAATGCCTGGAAAATGTCAGTCTTTAAAAATAAAGACTGACAGAGCTACATAGACATACATACATTATAGAGCTACATGCATCTTCTGTATGTGAAACTAATAAAATGGACACCACAGTAGTGTGGAAACAAAAGGTTCACATATTAAAAGGAATTGGTTAATATGCCTTTACCTTTATCAAGGATGCTTTAGAACCTTTACTCTGAATTAGTGATCGACCGATATGGGTTTTTTAATGGTAGATGCCGATGCCGATGATTTAGATGACAGAAGTGGCCGATGGCCGATATATAAAGCCGATATTACCAGTTTTTATTGCAACTAATAAAGTACAATAATAACAATAATAATAAACAAGACACAAAAGTAATCAGACAGTTTATCACTGTCTACTCTACTTTTTGTAATACAGAGAGCAATATTAAAAACATACAATTTTAAATTACACATTATTAATTAAAGTATCAGTGTACCTAAACATAAGCAGATAGCAGCATCTTTTTAGAATGAACATTTATTGATGAACATTGCACAATGCACACAGAACAACATTCAATGAACTTTTTGAACTAATGAGCCAATTTAGCTAATTTAGATAAATAAATAAAATATTAACAAACAAATATTGTAGTTTGTAGTGTGAAAAAAAGTACTTATTTGAATATCTCAAGAAAAAAAATTAATGAAGTGAACTTTGAACTAGTTTAGAATTAAAATAGTGAACTTTGAACATGAAATGTTCACTTTGAGCATGTATGAACTGAACTTGAACTAGTTCAGAAAAGCTGTGAACTGGCACAACACTGGCTGTAAGCTAGCGTCAGTTAGTCGGTCGGTCGATCACTACTCTGAATGCACACGTCAAGAGTGACTGGCTGGTTCGATGATATGGATATATTAACTTATTTAGGATTCACTCATAACAGATGCAAACTTTGTCACAGCTGAGATGCAATGTAATAGCATGTGAGCAGAGATTATAGGTTTTACCTTAAAATTTGTGATTTTTATGTCTTTAAAGCACCCAATGCAAAATCTGTAAACAACACTTTGACACTATGTTAAGTGAATTCAGTGATTAGTTTACTTCTTGTTAACAATCTTACTCAAGTCACTATGAGTTTAAAGAGAAATGCAGTGTTTCTGAATCACATTCATTGAATACTTCAGTCTATGCTGTTAACAGAAAGAAGGCAGACATGTCCTGTTAAAAATACACAACCATCATCACTGGTTTACAATTCCAGACTAAGATCTTGGTGCTGGAGCTGTGCCAAATGTTTTGTCTGAGTAAAAATATAAAGCAATATATGATTAAACCCCAGCAGCACCAGTCAGTTTCTGTACCAGTGGCATGTTTGTAGATAATCATTCCTGTATTCAGTGCATCAGTCAAAGGAAGTTTTTTAGGATGTCTGTGTGGTGCAGTTTACCTCTGTACTTTGAGTTCATTGCTTATTTAAATGTCTGTACAGCCGTTCCTAATGGAGAACATTTTTATTGGTACCAACTCATTATTATAGAACATTTTAATTGGCTCTGCTCAGACAATTAAACAAACCTCCTGCTTGCTTGTTACTGCTCACAGCTGGAACATGTCAAGAAATGGCATTTTTTTTACTATTGGGGTATGTAAGCCTGAGCCTTGAGCTGCATTTGGGGTGTAAAAGTTTGCTTTGTGGTGTTTTTTCTTTTTTCTTCCCTCCAAGCAACCCCAAGCAAAGTGACCTCTTTACTTCCTGGAAGCCTTTGGTCATGAAAAAAACACCCTGAAATTTATAGTGTGTTACTTTTTTATATAAAAAGCATTTGAACATATGTAGAAAACATATATCTCTGCTAACTAAGGCATTGAATTATTGAAAGCTTTTCCTGTGTGTATGCAGGGGGACAAGCAGGGCTTGAGTCCGCATGACATCCATCCCATGACATGGGTTTACTTTGATTCCAGTTTTCTCTTGTACACCAAATACATGCTAATTAGGTAAATTAAAAAAGGAAATGGCCATTTATGCTGCCCTGATGTTAAAACCCTAATTAAAAAAAAAAAAAAAAAAAAAAACTGCCATATACTCCTCTTTATAAAGCCACTGATCTACGACAAATTAAATTTTACTGATAGCATTGTTTAATTTGTAATATTTGCAGATCACTTGGTGTCTTGTCTTGCATTTAAAAAAGCATTTTAAAAGGAAAAAAAAAAAATAAAGGCCCTTTTTCTTTCAATAAATATTTCTTCATGCAGTGTAGTTTGAGGCGTAAGTATAAAAAAACTTAAACATTTAATGCCAGTTCATTTCTATTCTTTAAAACCAGTCTGATTGCTGAAATGTTGGATAAAGAGATGGGGTTTCATTCTATGTGCACTAAGAATATAAGTTTCTAGGTCACTGTATGTATATTTGTTATAAAGTCAAAGTGTTTTATAGCTCTCCTGATGCAAAGAGGGTTCAGGACCTTATCACAGTGTCGACCTTATGGAAACAGGAAACTTCTATTCTAAGAGTTTAAGTACTAATCAGTAAGCCACTGCTTTTACCCACAGTATTAACAATACATTAGACTATTTTGGACTTTTCTTTTTATGCAAAGATTTTTTTATGCTTAGAGCATTGTTGTGTATATATTGTGGTTGATTTTGGATATTTGTGTTTTTCTATTGGGGTGTGTGGGTGGCTTTAGTACAGATTGGTGTACAGGGATATTTGCTATTGATTAATTCTATTTTGCTGATGCAAAATATATGTGATGTTTGCACTGCACTTGCAGTTATAACATTTCTTCATTCATTATCTTCTGTTTAATCCTCTACAAGGTTTGGGGGGTTCCCTATGCCCATCTAGGGGAGAATGTTTCTGGCACTGGGCAGATATTCCCAGGACAGGGCGCCAATCTATCGCTGGGCACACTGACACTCACTCACATACACTCACTATATTGGGCTATTTCACATTGAATCCATGTTTTTGGACCGGAGAAAACTCATGCGGACATGGGGAGAACATTGAACTTCCACCCAGATCACCCAGTGTTTTGAGTTGTTTCTTAAAACTGTGAAGTGACTCAGCTTTATGGTCAAAGTTGGGAAGATCATTCCACCATTTAGCAATGGTGAACAATACGACATAAACCTGTAAATCTGTTGGGGCTCTTCGTATACTTTTGTGGCAATTTTAAAAGGACTAATTGATTTTATTAGACAGGTGGTTTCTATCAGATTGTGAAATCCACAGTGCTGTGGCTTCATATCCCTCTATACTGTTTGCTTATTTTTGATGTTTAGTATAGTATATAGTTGTTTTAGAGTAATGCACCCAGAGAAACACATAGGAACCCTAAGCCAAAAATAAGCACTTTGCAACTGTCTGTCACTATAAGTGATATCCTTTTCTTAGATTTAAAGATGAGGGCGTGGCGTGAGATGAAGGTGAATTTGTCTCAATAATCTATCTCTGTTATCTGTCCCTCTGTACCATTATATTACCATCCTCACATGTGATCTTTATAGTATTCAATTACCTCCGGTAGGTTTTAGGGTTCTAATGTTGTCAGAGTCTTGCTCATCCATCATGGTGACTTACGGTCAGCAAAAGTAAACCTCCTGCTCAGTGACGTCGCATACAGCCTCATAAAAGCTGATGGTTGTGGCTCAAGATTGAGTGTAGACAAGGAGGCTAAATCTGACCACCATTGTGGCTAGCCACTTTGATTTATGACCACCCACAATGGAAAGATAAACTTGCTGAGAGGACAAGAGGCTAAGCCAGGGTCTCGGCAAGGATTTACAGTCCTAGATTCAGCAAGATGGACAGTACAAAGGTGCAATGTCATTGCTTTAAATTGGCTTTTATTCTGTTTTGAATTCACAAAGTACTTTAATTAAAACTCACCCCACCTCAGTTGGGCTGGTTTCATCTTTATTTGTGGAACCACGTAATGTATGATGATTTGTAGATGTTCAAGAACAAACGAAACTCATTCATTTACTGTTCTTCCCTGATGAAAACTGTGAGTGGTTCCCTAGTGCTTTAGACACACCAACAATAGTGTCGGCAAATTATTATCTTTATTTTTTGTGAGGTTTTTGGTTGCGATTCCTGTGTGAATAAAACCCATTTCCCATGTGCCCTATGTGAATACCACATGCTTATGTAGGTTTTTTATGAACTTTTATTTCCTCTTACATTTAAAAACAGGGCAATCGGTAGACTGAAGATACTAATATGACCAGTGACATACATAAATAAAAAAATATATATATAATATAAATATATATATATATATATATATATATATATATATATATATATATATATATATATATATATATATATATATATATATATGGCTTGTAACCAAACTTGTCAGAAAATAGCCACTTATGCTGTTAAATACATTAAACTCGTTAATAAACAAACGGGTATTGTCAACCAAATGCATGTCACCCAGCTTCAGATTCAGATTTATTTGTCCCATTTATTTAAATGTAGAGGTGACTGTTAAACTATGAAAAAAGAAGATGTTTTAAGAAGCAAATAATTACATTACAATTTGATAAAAAATAATGATACAGTAAATATATATACTAATTACAAAAATAACGAACCGTATGCATTTTAGAATGCAGAATCCAAGCACTACATCAGAGCCAAGTTGCAAGTTGCACATTAGCTATATACACTTCTAAGTATGCCGTGCTAGGTGTAGCTGAGTTTAAAGGTGGAGCATGGACCGCAAGTGGAAACAATATACGGAAATTACATTCATTCATTATCTCCCGCTTTATCCTCTATTAGGGTCGCGGTGGGGTTCCCCATGCCCATCCAGGGGAGAACATCTCGGGCGATGGGCAGATAGACCCAGGACAGGGCGCCAATCCATCGCTGGGCACACACTCACTCACACGGACACACACTATATGGGGCAATTTTGAGAATTCAATTGACTTAATCCATGTTTTTGGACTGTGGGAGGAAACCGGAGAACCCGGAGGAAACCCACGCAGACACGGGGAGAACATGGAAATTCCACCCACATGGGGATTCGAACCGGGAATCCCTAGCACTGAGAGGCAAACGTGCTAACCATTAAGCCACCGTGCTGCCACGGAAATTACATAAACTTCTTTATTCAAATCAACTGTGAGAGGGTTTTGGGTTCCATTACAGCAGCACTGGAACAGCTTGGGTAGATTGACCATGGACAGTCTGTTGGCATTGTGCAGCAGTGGTGCATTTAGTATGTGCTAACGCATATTCTGCAGAATCATTCACATGTACAGCAAATTTTTAGACTAATTTGACAAAACCCTATGATTTTTTTTTTTTTATGAGTTAACGTGTGCATTCAATCCTCCACACAATAGATAGAAAATCAGATAGGAACAAATCCATTACTGAAGTGATGAACATGTACAGTAATCCCTCAAATATCGCTGGGTTTACTTTTTAGAGAGCATGCGATGTAGCTGTGTTATAATTACTGTATTATTTATATATGTTTAAGTATTCATAAACCCTTTCCTCACTCATATAAACACTTCACATACTAATAAATACTTTCTAAACTCCATAATGTAGCAAAAAACTCTGATACAGAATTAGTTATATTAAATATATTAAATAATGATAATTTTAAAGTGCCTATGTGCCTAAGTAAAGTGACCTAAGTGGATGAGAATTAAATTAAATTAAAGTGACTGTGTTAAATGTTTTTGTGACCTGAATGTAGAAGTGCAATGGAGCACAAGCTTCATTTATGCACAACCATTTTACACTGGGTGCCAGCAATATGTTGGTGAAAACATACATGGTTTTCCTAAAGGTCAGATTTCTCCTATTGAAGCACATATTCAAAATGTTTACCTTTGCAGGGTTTAAATAAATTTTCAGTTGCGGTATTTCATAGTTTCATTGTCTTCTTTTTAATTTACAGGACTCATTAGCATCTGTTCATATCAAACCGAAACTGATTCAAGACACAGCCATGTGTTAATCACCCCAATTTATCATATTGTACTTAATACTCATAACTGGTTACACCGCTGCTTTTCTGTCCCTCATTTTAGTTTTCTTTCTTGTTTTTACTGGCAAACTCTTTTAAAATAGACAGCAAGTAAAGACCATCTTAATACAGGATGACTCTTGGATCTCATGGAGGACAGTGGGTCTCTTAAGATCTGAAATGTTTTATCTTCTGCCATTATGTCCTATGGCTTTGAAACATCAAAGTGAATGGAATAGGAGCTTCTCTACTTGCCGAAATATTCATCCTTTTCACAGAATGCTCTTTCCCATCGGACTTAGTTATGGAATTAGATATCGGCTGTCCACATGGCTGGAATTAGTCTGAGTCGGAATTCTGAGTCTAGTCTAGTGTGAGTGAGCACCGCTCAGAAAGCCTTAAATATTTTGGTAAGATGATGAAGGCACAACAGGAGGGCGAACCTGTGCACTGGTTTAAGGTATTTCAAATGCATTGCCCCTTTTTGGGGTTTTTGAAGCGTTGTGCACCGATTGAGCCTATTAAGGGAAATATATTGATCGTGTCTCCACTATGCTTTCATTGCATTTATTTGAGCTCCGTGGTTGGGTCTAGCTGCAAAGTCATTCATTTACACCTTCACAGAGGGAGGGAATTTACTGTGAAGTGTCAATCTTATTTTTATAGGGAATGGCAGAACCTTCTGGAATGGCAGAAAACTAATGAAAACCATAATCACAAAAAATAAACTCAGAATTATTATTTTTTGTTTTGTTTTATATATAAAGAATTGAAATGATAATTGAAAGTTAGATTTTTTTTATGGTTTGTGAATAGCAAGCTGTGTTCTAAAAAAACAAAACCTTTTACCCAATTTGGTTATAATTAAAAGGCTTAAATGCAATAAATCAAAGTGATTAAAGCAAATCCTATGTATTTATGTTTGATTTGTTTTGTTATGTTCCTCATCCTGAAACAAGCTTCTACTTGTGCCTGCATGCTTGCGGGAATAGTTCGTAACTGCACATTTAAGCATTTGTTTTGCAGAAGAATAAAATAGTCAGTTCCACTCTCTTAGAGCACTTCAAGGGGAAGGTCAGTGTGCTTTAAAAAAGAGATCGAAATGATCAGCAGAGTCTATATACTGTTCTATATACTTATGACATTTTTACCTTAAGAGGCTCCATAAATTCATCTTTTTATAGGATTCATAGCCACTGTATAAAGCACACATTCTCTTTTTTTATACTAATTTCATTATTTCCACCTACCATATAGCTACGATTTGTTGTTTTTCAGTTAAAAGACTGTAATTCATCTGTTCATCTGTGTTCTTTGTTTGTCTCGTCACTCTGTTCTCTGATGGTCAGGACCAACACAAGACAACTAGAGAGATGAAATATTTAGATGCTGTATTCATAGCATTGCAGTGATGATCAGTGAGTTGCACTTGCATATTTGGATCAGATGCAGCAGTGTTGCTGGAATTTTTTATTTATAATGATGTAAAGTCAGTTGTCAGCAAAATGGGTTTACAGCAGTCAGAAACATTTGCTTTCTGAATCTTAGCATTTGGTGATTTAAAATCACAGGTTCCCGTGTACCTCAGTTAAAACTCAGAGATAAATTCTGATCAAAATTTTTAGAATGTATGTGTTTCTGCAGCACACCTTTTAAAAACCACAAGGCTGTGAAAAAAACAAAAGTCTGTGAAGTGTAGAAACTTGTAGTGTGGATTCTTATTGTTTGTATGGATATCTATGATCTTAATCCTAGTTACATTTACTTTTTTTTTATAAAAAAAGATGAGAACAAATTTTTCAACATTTTAAACGCAAAGTTTATATTAGGGCTGCAACAACGAATCGATAAAATCGATAAAAATCGATTATCCAAAGTATCGATAATGAATTTCCATTATCGATTCGTTGGGTTGCACTATTTCCGCGTTACTCGCGATGTCGTGACCGCTTGCGTCACCTGCAGCGCTTCAATAACGCTGGAAACAAATAGCGGGTTGAACAGAACGAGGCGGAGTCTGCAAAACAAGTGGATAAATCGTACAAATGAGACACAGCCAACGCTGAAAAAAGCTCCGGTTTAAATCCAAACTGCGGGAGCTTCACCTGATGATTCCACCTCACCGAGGAACTCACTCTCAAGCTCTGAGAACATGAACTGAGCTGCACGGAGATGATACATGATTGTCTTAACGTCCGTTATAGGAATAGGTCTGCAGTTCCCGGGACATGTCCGTATTTCACGTCATGTCCCGGGTTTTTTTTAAAGTGAGGAAATTGTCCTGGTTTTTAAATGACCTTCATTGGATCATTAAATGTCCCGGCACTGGGACACTGCGCACTGAGTCTGAGCTGCGTGTGAGTCCGCGAGCAACTCGCAAGTTTAAAGCGCAAGTCTGTTTACAAAAGCGAGCCCCCCCCCCCCCGCGCGCGCGCTTTCAAACCGGGTCGACTTTTCACACATGAGGTATTTTTTTTGTTCATTGGCTAATTTCTTAATTCATTTTTTTCAATAGCTGGTTGTTAATTAGTTCATTTGTTAATTTTTTTCCAATGGGCTACAGAACAGACAGTATTTGGAATTAAGCATACTATAATAGTATGTTTAAACACTTAAACATACTATATATATAATACTATACTATAGAATAATTTTACTGAACCCCTCCCCAAACAGCTTAAGTGTTTAAATATGCTTTTATAAATACTGTACATACAACTTGTACACAAAGGTGTTAATTAATGATCTTCACATTTTAATTATTTGATAAAATATGAGTGAAGACACTGCACACTTAGTTGCATTTAAAGGAGAATTAAGTAACATATTAGAGTGACTCAAATTTGTGTAATTTAGTATTTTTTTCACACTATGCTACATATTGTCAGTGTGTGTGTGTGAGATTTGTGTGTATTTGCTCTTTGGGCTACTTGGATGACTTAAACTCATACTGTAAATAAAACCAGACATTTATTGACCTGCTTAATAATTCTATAGTGTAGTTGATTTTCTTCATAACTACTGACATGTAATGTTCTCATTTGTAAGTCGCTTTGGATAAAAGCGTCTTTTAAATGATTAAATGTAAATGCAAAGACATGGAAATTTTTTTTATATTTATCCGATTAATCGATTAATCGAAAAAATAATCGGCCGATTAATCGATTATCAAAATAATCGTTAGTTGCAGCCCTAGTTTATATTAATTTAACATATTGCAAAACGTGTGATTAGGAATAGTAAAATCTAGATTGGAGTTCAGTACAAGTGACGGTGAGCCAAAAACCACTGCAGACAAATTGTGTTAGCACTGTCAATCCTGCCGCTTAGTCTGTAGTTCCCTGATCTATGATTAGTCAGGAACGACAGATACCTCTCACTCTCACTTATTGTAATTGCATCAGTGTGCGTGTGTGTGTGTGTGTGTGTGTGTGTGTGTGTGTGTGCACTTAACTACTTCAGCAGGAGAGTGCATGTGCCTCTGAGCTGAGTGTATGAAGCTGAGTGAGCAAGGAGATAATTCACCTTTCACAGCCCACTAAGCAGCCCTGCACGACTTCCTCGCCCCCTCCGGTCAAAGCAAACACTCTTTTCAGCCCAATATCACAAAAGCTGTAAAAAGCTCAAACACATTAACTCGGGGCACAAAAGGAGTCAAGGTGCCTAACTCATGAGCTTAAAATGTTTTTAGACATGTTAACTTGGAATAAAATAAAATGCTATGTTCTCTCTCTCATATATATTTGTTGTGTTGTGCTTGTACAATTGGATCGGATGCCACAATGCTGACTGAGTTTGTAAACACCTCAATGACAGCACTATATATTTTACCACCCGCATCATTTGTTGGCAGTGTCCTCTGAACATACATGAGGAACTAAAAAATGACTAGCACAAATTATGCAACAACAGATGATTTTCTTCTACAAGGTGTAACAACAAGGTAGTTAAGGTAGTTAAGAATCTGATACATTGTTTTACTTACCATCAGTGTAAAACATAGTGGGTCATATTTTACACCCTGCGCAAGCCACTCCGCAATGCTTATAAAACATTATTGACAATAAAACACACTTCTGATCGCTTCACATTCCTGTCAATATATGATATTTAATACATTCTTTTCCCGATGTTTTTATACACTGTGTTCTGTATATTGGCAACTAGATGACCGTCTTTGTTTGTTAGAGAAACCTAAAGCCTGTTACTCTGGGTCAGTGTTCACTGTATAAACCAGACTAGATTATGTCACAGGATACCAGTTTATTATTGATTGCTTTCACTAAACACATTTATGAATCAAACCATGTTTATTTATTATGGGGTGTTTGTACCAGGTTTATAAAAGCAATAAGCCACTCGAGGTTGTGCATTACTCTGAATAAATCACGAGAAAATGGTAATGCATGCCCTCTTGTGCCTTATTTCTTTATTACTATCTTACACCTGGCTTATAGTCTATTTTTAAGCCTTCCAACTGTGTCATTTCAATAACAATGCAGTTTTTGAATACATCTCCCCTGATGGGCAGGATCATCTGGAAATGAGGTGTGTTCATGCATATTTCTGGCATATTGCTATAAACACAGTAGAGTGCACCACTGACAAATGTTGTAGACAGATGCAAACAGTCGGATTCACCATCTTCATATCATCAACACAGGCGCATATCCAACTGCATCGAATGTAGAATAGAACTGAATACTATTTAATGAAACATTTGTATAGAGAATGCATATACATAGTCTATACTATACTTTGTGTTCTCTATTCAAAATAAAATAGAGAACCTTATGGAGCATTGCGTAGCTGCAATGCTGAAATTGCAGTCCTCCAAAGTCAGACTGCACCTGGTTCTTAAAGAGAACAGCAAGTCACAAACTAATTGGTTTAATTGTTTGTTACGCCAAACACAATCATGAAAAATTAGAAGTGTTAATACATGCCTTTTGCAATGCGTATGGTGTCTTTTTCTCATTGTTACGATAATTAAGACAAGCTGAGCTGCACAGCTGAGGGCCTGTTACTAAAATAGGACCCATAATGTAAACAAGAATGGCAATCATGCAAACTGTAGTCAAACATCTGAGAAGTAATAGTGGTGTTTTCTGATGTGTCCATGCAAAAGTGTATTTGCTCATAGTGCTTTTGATCATTAGATTAAAACAATCTTTACAGTGTCTCCTGTTATTTACAGCGAAGGGGTGTGAAGAGAATAAGTGCTAATGTTAGCAAAATATTAGTATAAATGTAGAATGTAGCTTAACTGCCCTGTTATTACTGCCTTGTATAACTCTAGGTCCATTTTTCCTTTAACCGGTTGGATGCAGTTGTTATAACAACATTGCTTTATATTGAAAATCCAAGTGCAGAAGGGCAAACATACTCACCAAAAATAAATTCAGTGTAGACGAGAACTTAATCTTGTAATCTCTGTAAGGCAAAGCAGGAGGTTTATCAGAGCAAAGTAAACTCGAGTAAGAGCAGAGTAAATATGATTGAGTACATATGAATTCTGACTTCTAAAAAGGGTTGTTCATGTATTTTCTATGAATCATGTGCTGGCATTTAACAAATGTTCTCTAAAGGGTTTGTGTAAAATAATGTCTTTCTTAACAAAAAGAAAAGTGGTCCACTTTAAAACACCGTCTACAGATGGATCTCAAACTAATGAACTGACCAACTCAGCAGAGTCCTCGCTCAAGCAGGATGAGTCCCTCACTGAGTCTCTCACTTCTCCCCAGATTTCTTTAAAAAATAAAAAATAAAAAATAAAAAAAAACATAATGGGGAGGTTTTATTTATTTAAAAATGCTGTATAAATATGTTGTACAACAGAAAAGAAATATATCTTAAATAATTGTAGTTTATTATATTTAAGTTAATTGTGTCAAGATAGGACTTTGTAATGTCCATTGTTTTATAACAATCCCATTAAAAACTTATGAAAACTTTTTTTTTATGTGATATTTGTATCCTAAAGCTTGTTTAGCCATGTTTCAACCAATTGATTTTTTTCTTGTGTGATGAAACTGTGAGTGATGCAAAACAAGTGAAACATGCTTTTGCGTGAGTTATAAAGTGTTTCACCTTTTAAAAACTACTTATCCAGGTCAAAAGGACTTTTAATGAATGCAAGAGTAATGTGCAACCTTTGAAGGAAGTGAAATTGTGGTCCCAAGAAATAACAAACTGCTTGTTTGAGGTGTTTTATGCTTATTACCAAACAAGCCAGCAGTGATTTTTAAAACAACTCTCACAAGGGACATAAGAAAAGTTTTGTGTTTGGTTAAAACAAGGCTTTTGACTACATTATCTGTATCATGGAAAAATAAAGCAATAAGACAAGAGAAGGTGTGTATCTCTCTTTCCCGTGATTTATACTTATGCAACTATATGATTGCTGAGTAACGAAATACTGCCTTTGTGCTGACAGCAAAACATTTACACTTAAGCCATACTGGGTTTTACGGCATTGCATTTGGTATAATTGTGCTGTGGCCACCATCACTCCAGCCTGTGGTCGGTCTCTTTCCCTGAGACATGAGACATTAATTAACCATAATCAAAGTCCATTGCCGATGGCCGTGCTTTCTTTCTCAGTGACATGGCGCTCCTATCACACTGCCCCATCAACAGATTTTGGATCCGCGTATCCAGATATATGGACTCACACATATTTTCCAGTTGTTAGTTTTTCCATTTGTTTAATATTTGTACATAGCTGTCCTACATTGTTGTTGCTGCCTGGCCACTCAAGCAGGATGAGTCCCCCACTGAGTCTTGGTCCTCCCAAGGTTTCTTCCTTAAATAACAACATAAAAGGGAGTTTTTTCTTGCCACTGTTGCTTCGGGTTGCTCTTTGGGGGTTTAAAGGCTTTTCATTCTTTAAAGCTGCTTTGTGACAATGTACTGTTGTTAAAAGCGCTATATAAATAAATAACTTGAACTTGAACTTATTGGGGGAGGGGGGTGATTGTCCGGGGCGAGAGTCCGAAGACCCCCTGCCTCCGTGCATTCGGCTTAAACTCCCTCTGCTCGCGTTCATCTGGAATCCGGTCTCCAGCGTGTAGCCACTTGCAAGTCATCAAGATCACTGACTTAACTGCTGACCTTCAGCTTCCTTTCTAATGCTCACGCAAGGGTGACAGGTCCCAGCGCTCTGGTGGAAGATGCCCCCCGCACCTCCCCAATCATCACCACGATGAGCCACTCCAATGTGTGACGTCAGGAAAGTCTACTTGCCCTTTTTCATTTTGCTTTGCTTTTGGGGAAAGCTGCTAGAAGCGGAACAGGGCAGTCCATCTCCGCTGGAGAACAGGCTTACAAGCCCTCGGGTGTCTTTCTCGGACCGCATGCATCCATATCAGTCCTGTGTTTCGGCACCAATGTAAAAGAGGGTCAAAGATTGAGGACAATACACAGGATTTCTCACCAACAAACGGGCTTTATTTAGATCACCAGCACAATTACACCGAAGCCATACCGTATTTACAGTATACTTTTGATATAAACGCTCTGTGTCCATCATCACTCCAAAAAAACACTCCAAGTTAACACTTAAGTATGCAGGAAAATAGTTGCACACACATTCCCTTATAAGGATAAAGCAGTAAAAGGCATGTTCAGACAAACTGTACTGAAAAGCTTGTGGCTTTTCATCGAGCTTAATTAACCTAAGTTGAAGCACTTTTTTTCTTACACAATAGGGGATAAAAATACAAGGTTGTGTCAAAGGCAGTGGGGAGGAGGTAGAGGGTGATCTGACGGTTAAATCTTGTTAAATTTTATACCAGGTATCCACCTTCTCCAGCCTAAAGAGTTTACTTCTGACAGGAATATAACATTTATTTATGCCGCATCTACCAAAATCTAATTCTTTAATCAGCAGTGTGTAAGAAATATTGAGATTAATGACTACAATCAAGCGGTCCCTGACATGAATTAACAAATCAAATTAATTAACTAATCAACCCCAAACGTTATAACGATAGCAAATAAAAAAACACCAGAAAAATGTGTCCAGGTGCATTATGGTAGCTGAATTGAGCTGTCTGCAGTTATAGCTTGTAGATCCTAGACAGTTATCAGACACGGATATCAACACACATTAGTTGTCACACCAGCATTGTGTTTCTAGCAGATATTAGAGACGCAGTTGAAACCAAAGCACATGATTTAAACCCTAAAAAAACTTTTATGTTTTTTTTTTATTTTCTGTGGCTGAAATGAAAATTGTTGTTTTTGTTGCAAGTAAGTCTTTATGATTTAGTGACTCCTAAGTGAATCCTCACTTTTTTTTTTTTGGGGGGGGGGGGGGGGGGTTGAAGCAGTAAGTACTGTAGATGCATTGTATTTGGCCTCATTCAAAATCTCATCTCAATATCTTTTACTTAATACTCTACCAGAGACTACGGTTGTAGAGGAGGTTTCCCATGACCATCCAGGGAAGAACATTTCATGCACTAAGCAGATACACCCTGGACAAGTCACCAATTAATTGCTGGGCACACACTCACCAACCATTATCCAACCAACCATTAGGCATGGTTCCCCATGCCTATCCAAGGGAGAATGTTTCAGGCGCTGGGCTACACCCAGGACAGGACGCCAATCTATCAATGGGCACACACAAACACACTCTATATGGGGAGATTTGGAGAATTCAATTGACCTTGATCCATGTTTTTGGACTGTGGGAGAAAACCGGAGAACCTGGAGAAAACCCATGCAGACATGGGGAGAACATGGACACTCTAAACAAATTGGGATTCGAACTGGGAATTCCTCATTCTGAAAGGCGAATGTGCTAACCACTAAACCACCATGCTGCCATATTCACACTATATAGGGGCAATTTAGATAGAGATAATTTTGAGCAAGTAAGTCACCTTCAATGTTTTTGAACTGTGGGAGAAAACACACACAGACACGTGAAGAACATGGAAATCCAATCCTGGATCCTGAGTGCAGAGAGGTGAATGTGCTAACCACTGCACCAACATACTACCCCTTATTTAAATGACTGAGCTTGATTTTTCAATTTAAATGTACATTCTGAATGAAACCAATTGATAAACCTACTCTATTTTATGCTGGTTACAAGACATAATTACCCTAAAGGGCAGGTAACTCGAACACTGCTCCTCTCACATGTGTAACTTTTTTTTTTGTTATTTCATGTTGCTCTTATGTCTGTAAATTAAATCTATTCTTCTGTTCTAACCCTTTAAATGCTTATGTTTCGTACTATGTGACTCTGTGTATCTGTGACTTAAATTAATCTTTACACTACAATCTTTAACACAGATATTTATTAGCAGATATTAGAGAAACAGATGAAACCTGAGCAGATGAATTAAGTCTTTTTACGTTATGTTTTAATTTTCTTTGTGACTGAACACAGTGATTCTGTTGCTTTTGTTGCAAGTAAGCCTTTATGAATGGTGACTTTCTCATTGCTGCATTTATTTTTTCTTTTCGGTTTGAAGCACTAAGTACATATATTGTATTTGCATCTATGCACATCTACTCTTAGTACACATTTATGAGACTTACATTACTCCTAGATGAGCTTTCATGACATATTCTAAGTTTGTCTGTTTTTTTACAGTTAAAGCAGGTTTTCCTCTTTTGGAAATGTTTACTAAAATAATTTATTATTTTATAAATAACTTATTTCCCATTTACTAAAAAGAGCAATTGTAATGTTAAATACTTACGGGATGGCTCAGTTTTGTTTGACAGGGTTGAGGTCAATAGTGTGGCTCTCAAATTTGTCTATATAAAACTTACTTAGTCTTGCTTTTATGGACCTTGCCTTGTGCACTAGGCAGCAGTTTCACTATTTTATTGATAAATTAAAATAAGCTGAAGTGAATCAGCTTGACAAACACAGAGCACCTCAGAGCAAACAAAGCAATGTGACTCCAGGTCCCAGGTTGGGAACTACAGTCATGGCCAAAAGTTTTGAGAATGATACAAATATTAATTTTTACAAAGTCTGCTGCTTCAGTTTTTATAATGGCAATCTGCATATCATCCAGAATGTTATAAAGAGTGATCAGCTTAACAGCAATTAATTGCAAAGTCATTATTTGCCTAGAAAATGAACTTTACCCCCCAAAACACATTTCAACTTCATTGCAGCCCTGCCTTAATAGGACCGGCTAACATCGTTTCAGTGATTGCTCCATTAACACAGGTGTGGGTGTTGAGGACAGGGCTGGAGATCAATCTGTCATGATTAAGTAAGAATGACACCACTGGACACTTTAAGAGGAGGCTGGTGCTTGGCATCATTGTTTCTCTTCTGTTAACCATGGTTATATCTAAAGAAACACGTGCAGTCATCATTGCACTGCACAAAAATGGGCTAATAGGGAAGAGTATCGCAGCTAGAAAGATTGCACCTCAGTCAACAATCTATCGCATCATTAAGAACTTCAAGGAGAGAGGTTCCATTGTTGCCAAAAAGGCTCCAGGGTGCCCAAGAAAGACCAGCAAGCGTCTCTTAAAAGTGTCTATTAAAAGTGTGCAGAATCGGGCTAGCAGCAGTGCAGAGCTTGCTCAGGAATGGCAGCAGGCAGGTGTGAGTGCATCTGCACGCACTGTGAGGCAGAGACTCTTGGAGCAAGGCCTGGTCTCAAGGAGGGCAGCAAAGAAGCCACTTCTCTCCAGAAAAAACATCAGGGACAGACTGATATTTTGCAAAAGGTACAGGGAGTGGACTGCTGACGACTGGGGTAAAGTCATTTTCTTTGATGAATCCCCTTTCCAATTGTTTGGGACATCTGGAAAACATCTTATTCGGAGAAGACGAGGTGAGCGCTACCACCAGTCTTGTCTCATGCCAACTGTAAAGCATCCTGAAACCATTCATGTGTGGGGTTGCTTCTCAGCCAAGGGAATCGGCTCTCTCACAGTCTTGCCTAAAAACACAGCCATGAATAAAGAATGGTAACAGAATGTCCTCCGAGAGTAACTTCTCCCAACCATCCAAGAGCAGTTTGGTGATCAACAATGCCTTTTCCAGCATGATGGAGCACCTTGCCATAAAGCAAAGGTGATTAACTACATGGCTCAGTGAACAAAACATAGAGATTTTGGGTCCATGGCCTGGAAACTCCCCAGATCTTAATCCCATTGAGAACTTGTGGTCAATCATCAAGAGACGGGTGGACAAACAAAAACCTACACATTCTGACAAAATGCAAGCATTGATTGTGCAAGAATGGACTGCTATCATTCAGCATTTGGTCCAGAAGTTGATTGAGAGCATGCCAGGGAGAATTGCAGAAAATTGCCTGAAGAAGAAGGGTCAACACTGCAAATATTGACTTGCTGCATTAACTCATTCTAACTGTCAATAAAAGCTTTTGTTACTCATAATATGATTGCAATTATATTTCTGTATGTGATAAAAACATCTGACAAACACACACAAAAACCAGAGGGCAGCAGATCGTGTGAAAATATATTTGTGTCATTCTCAAAACTTTTGGCCATGACTGTACAATCATACAGGTTATTAAAAAGGTCCTCTCTAAACTGTTATCACAAAGATGAAAGTATACAGTTTTTTAATATGCATGGCTAGGTACTTGGTTTAATACAACTGTGGCACTGGGACTAAATAAAACATTAGAGGAAGTGGAGTTCATTATTTTAACTAGTGGTAGTCCATTGGGGCCTAAATATCTACATCAGACTGATATTAATTATATTTTGTCCATGAATACTTATTAAATAATTCCAAATAGTCTGTCCTTTTCCTTAAAAACTGTTTCTCCAGTTGCAACACTTCCAGATGTGTATGTTCTTCTTAAAGCATTTAACCAATAACATTTCAGCATCATTGTTTTCTAGGCTTAAATTTTTTTCTGTTTAGGCGTTCAGAATAAATTTTACTGACCTAGTAGCATTAAAAGTATAGATCAACATGTTCAACCGGTCATCTTTGGAGTTGGCTGTACAGGACCTTCTAGCAGGCTTATGATATGTCAACATATTCTCTCTGATTACATAGTACTTTTGATGAGCTGACATTTTCAACCAATTAAAAAATTACAACCCAACTTTCAGCATTATATTTGATGGTATTAGAAAAATACTTTTTAATGGAACTAATTAAACTCTTTTCAAGGAAAAAGGAGGATGGATTTTGGTGTTATATTTTCCTAAATAGTATTGCATTTTATTAAGGTTATTGATGTAACAGCTCCATATACTGTTCTAATGTATGCTCCCTATAGATCTTTGCATAATAAGATGTTTCATATAGCCATGCATAATTGACATAGGACTGTGAAGATTGTAGTAATTCAGTTTTGAATGATTTTGAATGCTGGATCACTTTTCGTTTATTGTGACTTGTCACAGAACCACAGTCACAGATTCATCTTTTCACCCTAATCTCTAACACAAAATTTGAACATTAAGTTCTGTTTGTGAGGCCTTACACAGTAAGGCTTTATTTCTGGTATATTTTTTTATTGTTGTATATTCTTTTATGTAATCTGTGCTAAACTTCGTTTACAATATTGCCTTGAAATGCACAAATAGTAGCGTTCCCTTCATCAGATCATGAAAAAAATTTAGTTTGACCTTATTATGTATAATTTTTATATGAAAAAAAAGAATTCTGTACCATGCAGTGTGAGCTCGGGTATTGATATTATTAAAATAGATATTAGAGGTGACATGTAAAAACAAGAACAGCAAAAAAAAACTAACCAAAAAAAAAACCCTGAGATAATCTGTGACTCTTATGGACAGAAATAGTAATACATAAATTATTATTTAATGAAGAATAATTAAATGTTATATATTGGTTTAACGGGCGGCACGGTGGCTTAGTGGTTAGCACATTCGCCTCTCAGCGCTAGGGATTCCCGGATCGAATCTGCATCCCCATCCATGTTCTCCCCGTGTCTGCGTGGGTTTCCTCCGGGTTCTCCGGTTTCCTCCCACAGTCCAAAAATACGGATCAAGTCAATTGAATTATAATAATAATAATAATAATATATATTAATAATATAATATAATATTGTAAATATATATATATATATATATATATATATATATATATATATATATATATATATATATATATATAATATAATATAATATAGAGTGTGTCTGTGTGAGTGAGTGTGTGCCCAGCGATGGATTGGCGCCCTGTCCTGGGTCTATCTGCTCAGCGCCCGAGACGTTCTCCCCTGGATGGGCATGGGGAACCCCACTGCGACCCTAATAGAGGATAAAGCGGGAGATAATGAATGTATGAATATTGGTTTAATGAAATATTGAACTAATCATATTTGAAACACTAATCATGTTTGAATTGCTTCTGTAGTATATACAGTTGTGGTTAACATTGTTGACTGCTGAGATGCATATAAAACCAGATGATACTGAAAAGCGCTAGACAAAATTTAAAACAGTGCCAGGACATGATTAATAGCATCTGCTGCTCATATTAAAAATACAAATTATGGATAACCAAGAATCAGACTCACCTGTCCCCATTTTTTCAATGCACACATGACTATACAGTAAAAAGCCTGTGCATGGTGGTGTCAGTGCTTTATCGGGCCAGTTATAGTCCATAGACCTTGTTTACAGTGGCAAAGGGAATAGTGCATGTTTGAACAGAATAGAAATGTTAGAAATCTCCAAGTATAAGCATTGTAATTGGTCCAAGGCTATCTGCAAAAGACCTTGGCTTTAGCACTTAATAATAAGATGTTTGCTGCTAGTGGAGTAGGGTCTTTTTAGGGTATAGTGGAAAGAGGAACATTTATGAAAGTATCCTATTTAAATTGATTCCAAATATGAAAATCAGGAAATTATGTACAACACCCAAAGAACCTCAGTCTGAGTTTGAGACATCTGGAGTGATCTGCCGTACACAAAGAATAAAGGCCTTGAACGTGTTACAGAAACAATAACATCAAAGGAATATCAGATCATTTCAGACTAAAATATGCTACCAAGTGTAAGATATTCAATAGTAGGCAAGACTGTTATACGAGGAAGAAATGACCGGCAAAGAGCTTAACTGAATTGCAGTGAAATTTGGTCATTTAGCAGATGCTTTTCCAAAGCGACAAATATCCCAACTTGGTTGAGGTTAGAACACAGGGTTGACCACAGCATGGGACTCAAGGACCCACATCGTTAACTTCAGTGGACCTGGTATTTGAACCCACAACCTTCTGATTGATAGACCAACACCCTAACCACTGAGCTACCACCCTTTCAATAAAGGAATCTACCAGCAGACTTGCAAGAAGCTTACAGATGACTAGAAAATAATGTGGAGGGTGTCAATTAGGTTCAGCAACTAATGTTGCCAATTATATTAGTTCATGTTATATATGTATATTTTACATAATTATAAAGAAATTATTGTATTAATGTTCACTAGATAACTGGTTTATTGTCTGTATATGGTTATCCAAATAAAATTATATTATCTAACAAATTGGTATTTTTCGAACTCAGCAGTCAATAATTTTGTAAACAACAATATAATTTGTACTAAAACACTAATGATTTTTTAATATATTGCATAACCCAGCACATTGAAGTAGTCTCTTTAGCTCTTACCATGAGTTTGAAAAACTTCATTGTGTGTACAGCAGTCATGGATTAATAAGTAAAGTATGGCGCAAGCAATAATAACGGTAAATCCGGTAATTTGTTTGGTTGAAAACATTTATGGCCCTATAGTGTGTGTGTGTGTGTGTGTGTGTGTGTGTTTAATGGAACACTGTAACATCAATGTTTTAAGGAACTGTCAGTGATTTTTCATATCTAGCTGCAGGACCTCCTGAGCTTATCTAAATGGGTTTTTTATTTCAGCTAATGTGGTCCCAGTGTGATGAGAATAAAATTTACATTATAAGTCTCAGACAAAGTAATTTATTTAACATTTGTTTGGAGACAAAATGTGGATAAGTGTCAAACAACAACAAAAAAAATTGTCATGGCATAAAAGGCAACTAGATGCAATATTAAAGAAATGTAAGACCAGTTGGGATTTTTAGATAATTAGGCCACTGATAGAAAAAAAAAACACTAATTTAATATGCAAAAGATGCAGAATAAGTGTTAGTAGCTGGTTAAGTTAATTAAGTCAGTTATTTTTACCCTGTTTCTGTTTAACATACTTATAACCCTTGTGTTGTACTGTATATGTGGACAGTCATTCTGAAGGAGATGCATTATAAAACCAAATAATTATCCATAACTTAAAACGTCGATTTTAGCTGCAGCATTAACATTAAAGTGTGGTCGCACAAATTGGGAAAGTATTATCTGTTGTTTATACATGATTTGTAGAGCAGGTAAATCCATCCTCAGATTGGTTGAAAAGTGTTGGGATGATATAGCTAATGCCAATTTGAGAGTTTGTGGGTTTGTATTTCTTTTCAAGGAAAAAAAATCTACATTATAACAATATTTTGTTATTTATCTTATTTTTCCTTTCTGTTTTGTTTTGTTCTATAAGTTATATAAGTACAACAGTTCTACAATAAGATGTATACACTGGCCACTGCCATCAGTAAACATTTTACCATGTTATTAATCCATAGCTTGTGAATTTCCCCAACTGTGGGGCCAATAAATTATCTCATCAAATTAAAATAATGCATACATATATTAAACAAACTAAAAGGCAGTAGGGTGCTCAAGTTCAAGTAATTTATTTATATACTGTATATATCACTTTAAACAATAGTACATCATTGTAAACCAAAGAGCAAGCCTAAACGACAGTGGCAAGACACCCTGTTATGTTGTTATTTTAAGGAAGAAACCTTGGGAGGACCAAGGCTTAGTGGGAGACTGTGGTCGGGCAGCATCAACAGTGTAGGACAGTCATGTACAGATTGTGTGGTGATCAGGTGTGGTGAACAACTATAACATATTTAACTATAACAATTGGAAAACTAAGTCCATTGAGGGCATCTTGCAGGACTGCCAGTCCAATATAAATCCAGGTCCATCCAGTAATTGTCAAAGCTGCAGTGCTTCAGCAGAGCCATAGATGAAGAGCCGACGACACCTCAAGGAAACTGGCATAACCTAAAAAGAAACAGACAAAAATATACATTTTTAAGTTCACATACATTTGGACAACGTGTTTGCATTGTGTACTGTTACTATGTTGACGTGTAATATATTTATATGCTTAGTACGCAAGAAATGTATAACACTATCTGTTGTTAAACAACTGTTTGAAAAGGACTCTTCGAGCTTCTTAAGAATAGTTCAGATATTATCAGTTTTTCCTGCTGACTGCTGATCCCTATCTATGCTTTCTTGGAATGAGTTCTCTATTGTTATTGTCAAGGAGTATTTCTGCCTGCTTTTATATTTGAAGCAGAAACAGCACAGACTGGGTGTGGATCTGTCTCTATTGACAGAACCCAGCAACTGATAGAACCCTTTAATATATAATCTGTATTATGTTAAAGCTTCCTATATTGTGCTTAATTGAAAGAAAAGTTTCATGCTGTGTCCACATCACACATCCAGTAGGTTATAAATATTTATCACCATTGGAAGTTTTATGCAATCAGTCTATTAATAATTAATAATAATGAATGTTTTTAATTAACATATTTATCTAATTACGTACAATCAGCGAAGGTAAGGATAAAGCATTCTTTTATTTACTTTATGGAAATATCTATGAATCTATTTGCCCTTCAAATGTACACATGGTTACCCTAAAGTGTGATAATTAACCCTAGGGTGTACATTTATTTAAATTAGACCCTGGGGACTGAAATTTAATCATAATATAATTCTTTTTAGTGGAGAATAATTTTAGTGGAGAAGAAAATGAATTGGTGACTAGCCCTAATCTTTGACTTTGTTCCATTGTAGAGTGGTAGTAGTGGTGTAACAGTGCACAAAATGCATGGTTCAGTTTTATTCTTAAGTACTTTTATTTCATAATGTGGTGGGTCCACCAGTGCTGCATATGAATCAGAATCAGAATACTTTATATATCCCTTGGGGAAGTTTCAGATTTCATGGGAGCATAGACGATGAAATGTACATCGTCCTCCCTTGCTATATTGCCAATCTCTTTTTGTGGGTTGGTATTTTAAATATATCTAATAGGTTGCTAAATTTTCATGTTTAAGAGTTTTGATAGCATATGAAGTGTTTATACGAGTGTGGGAAGGTTTTATGAAGATTTTGGTGAATATGGTGCTTGGGGGGAGGAGAGGCGAAGCTGACGCGCTGATCAAGGAGTTTGTTCAGCACACCTGACATGGCTTTGTCTGATGACCATGTGCCTTTAGAAGTGGGTATGGCACATGCTGTGGGAAGAGAATTTCCATCAACATGTGACAGGACTGGTGGGATGGTGAACACAAAATGTTACAAAATAATACAATGTACCACTACACCCCTACTAGATAGAAATTGATAGATAATTTATTGATCTAGTTGAAAATTAAAGCATTCTGTAGCTTAAAAAATACACCGACAGTCAGAGAAGGTAAATAATTAAATAAAAATGTCAAAATAGTGCAGCACTGGAAAGTATCTTGAGGATCAACCCAGGATTCTAAGCACAGATAGTCAGATATTTTTCATGATTTTAATGCTTTTAAGTCTGTGTTCAGGAGTGTGCAATCTTTACCAGATAGCAGATTTAGGCTTTGGCAAACATGCATGCATAAATACTCCAATCCCTCCCTTCCTGACGGGAAGGAAATTGTGCTGAAAACAACAGAAAAGAGTAAGCGGAAGGACAGTCCAGTACGGCAGCAGTAAAAAGTACAAATAAGTCCACAGAGTCTTAAATGCTTCACAGCTGAGCTTTCGCAGGGAATACGATTGCAGCATTAAACAAAGGACTGGTATAAACATATAGCACCACTCATATAAGGTGAGTGTATCTGAGAAAGAATGGGAAGATTTATAAACTAAATCAAGGTATGCCGTCACTAGGGAGAGATGTCTGCAAATAGGTAGCGAAAAAAACTCAGCTTTTCATTTGTGCCAAACAAGTGCCTCTTATGTGGTTTGCAGCCAAGTGGGTAAATTAAGAAGGAATGCTGGAACTTGAAGGTATTCTGAGGGGAAGAGGCAGCAGCAATCTTTTTTCATTTAACCCTTGTCATGTTCGTGCTGTAATGACTTGTTCCAAAACTTGATAAAACTAACACCTCTCCTGGTCCTTTGGCTGAACAGCTTGCCTTTTTATTTCTCTGTATTGAAAAGTCATATAAAAAATGCTTTTAGTTTTTTTATTTTGTATGGTGTGCCATGTCATTTGTAAGAGGATTTTTTAAAATAACGTTGGACACATGATGTAAAATAACAGCTGGACACATGATGCAACTTAAGCTGGTTTGTCTTATATAGTATATAAACATTATATAATAAATACCTAGGACCAGTATCTGGTCAAGCATGCAGTTTTATTTTCCAACCATGTAAGAGAATAAACCAGAGAATCGCTTTCAAAAAACAAAATCATCTCATTAAGCACCCGTGGATGCTTTTTAATATCTTATTTTATTGTAGGGAAGCTGTTATATAAGTACATGGGGTTATTATTATGAAAATCCTTTCATTGACCTCTTATAGTGTCTGGTCCCATTAAGTAGTAGCAGCATATAAAAAATTGTTAGTGTGTGTGTGCGTATATATACACACACCAAAGCAGTTTAGTTACTCCATATTCTCCACATGCTTTTGCTGTCAAACATGTTTTTGGGCTTTTTTTTTTACTAGTTTTAAGCAGTTTTATTGGAGTATTTTTTGTCTTGTCTTGTGGTGTTTAAACATTTTACTTCCCTCTCTTGCGATGTAGCTGTTTTAAAAAGTACATCAGCTACTTAAAGTTAATGATAATTTGAAGCTTTCAGCATATATAGTCAGTCATTACTAACAAATTAATTAGGTTCTATATACACTACAAGGGTTTTAAAACCTTTTTAAATATATTTTTGTGTTGTTTTTTGCTTTGCCTTCCTTAACCTTCTGCTCAGTTTATCCCAAACAAACTCAATGTAGTTTAGTTTGGAAACTGTGCAGACTATTCCTTTTTTGAAAACAGACTGTTCTTTAATTCAAACGTAGTTCAAGAAGAACCTAGAAGTTTGTTTTGGGTCTTTGTCTTACTGTAATATAAACCTCTGCCTGACTAGGCATAGATCACAAAAGAGGGGATTGCATACAGCCTCAAACTGCTGTAGTTGTTTTTTAATCCCCTGTGTCAGTCACAATGTGCAAGTTGTCAACTCTGGATCCAGCAGAACAGAAGAACAATCTTGTCAAATACTTGTTGAAGAACATGATGATATGATCATAATCTACAAAATAAAAAAAAAATAAATAATGCTTGTTAAATTGTTTATTGATTATTCCCCTTGAAAGAAAATAAATATATATAGTATAAAAAATATAAAGTATAAATACTGACTAGCCACTCTATTAGATACACTTTAGATCCCCTACATTATAAAATACTTTGCAGAGATTTGCAGAGCTACAGTCTGCAGTCCATCTGTTTTTTTCCCTATGTTCTCTTTTTCCTGTAAAAACTCCTGCAGCGCTGTTGTAGTTTTTTAATCCACTGTGTCAGTCACTATGTATAAGTTGCCATCACCACATTAGTGTCTTATTACTGCAGAGAATTTTTAACAAACCTCAATACTACCTGATCTGTGATGTCATGACCATTGGAGACCAGAATACATACTACAAATGAAATAACAAAATATAAAAAGTCTCATACTCACACACTCATGGTGTACTAAGTGCTTATTTCTTCATAGTGTAAACATAAAGTCTGAAACATTTAAGTCAGTTCATCTGTTGCAGCACTTTTTGGATCAGCGTTTTTTTAGGACACTGCTTAATGGATGCCGGTTTTTGGATATTTTTAGCTGGTGGACTTTTCTCAGTTCAGCAGTTACAATGAGATGTTTAAACATTTCCATATCATCCACATACCAGCACAACATTATCATCATGCCATCGTTACTGTAAAGCTGAAAAATGATCCACCATCCAAACAGTGCCTGATCCAACATCATCATTTATCTAATAGGAACTAACAAAGTAGACAGGTGAACAACAGGCTACTGTATTTTTTTTTGTCTTGAGGTTGAATTTTTGGCAGTTTTTTGATTGAATATCTTAAAATTGGCTGTTGAAAGCCACCACATAGGAATATATTCAGTTCATTAATAGTGTCTTTACTTAAATTATACTTTAGAATCCTAAAATAATGTTGAATAAAATTAAAACTTAAATCTAAACAAAAATATTTTAATATATAAATATATAAACTGTGGCATTTTGGTAGAATTGCCGTGGTATTTCTTATCTTGCCGTCAAAATTAGAAGAAAATGAAGAAAGCAGTTTTAACATCAGAACTAAGAAAGGTCTTTGTTTTCCAACATTTGTTTTTACGACTACAAAATTTTGATCTAATTCAAGACCTGAAATCTGAGAATCTTCAAGCTGTGGGCAGCTTTTTACATACTGCACAGCTGTTTTTGAACACCAACCCCCCCACCCTTCCCAACAAACCAGTGTAATATACTGATAGCCAGTCAGTGCCCTCCTTTGTTCGCCTTGATTTAATGTGTCCACAAGAGAAGGTCTGTAAATTCAGCCAGCTTGTTAATGCTGTTACTTCAGGAATACAATTAAGTTGAAAGCAGCATGAAGGCAAAGCCCACTAGCCATGGTGCCCTCCCCCGCTTATGTACAGCACTTGACCTCCACATATCCTCACCTCCCTGTATTTCAGCAAATAAATGAGATGAGAAAGGTGAATGACAATGCAAGACCCTTGTGGGTCTGAGTCATTAAGTAAAGATGCATTTTTGTTCATGAATGTTGAGTAATGGACTTGCATTTCTCAAGCTCGCAGCTTCTATTGCTGAGATTTTTAATGTGAAGGCTCAGTGGGGGTGGCTGCTCACAAACCAGATCTGTTGCAAAATTGTCTGTTGCAATTGTTTTTTGAAAGACATTGGTATGTTTCTATAGAATATAAGAAATTTCATATGCTCAAAAGTTTGTGGGTATCCACAAAAAAAAGTTTGTGGGGAAAAAAAACTGCATAATAAAGTGCTTAATAAATGTACATTTTAATGTTAATAAGATTAAGATTAAGAAACAATAAGATTCTACAAGTTTTTTTTCCTTGTACCAATGTTATCTTTTATTATCTAAGCATGTTCTTCATAATGTCATTTGGATAACTTTATGAAGCTGAATTAGTATCCATCTGAAGTTAGTTCAATAATAATCTTTATTAAATTCTTCTTCAGCATATCATAAATATTTTCAAAAGTACAGGGTTCTGAGATGGTCATGTGTGAAACTGATCCTTCATGCACCCTGAATCACTTCACACTTTGAGTATGATGACGATTGGTGGTGCTGTTCTGTGATATGTCTGTGCCAATAGGAAAGAAAAAAATATATGATGTATAACCAGGTCATTCAGTACATTGACGTACTTAACTGACTTCTGATAAAGCAACAAGGTACGAAAGGGTGTGTATTATTGTGAGGAAATCTTGGGAAGTAGGTGGTGTTGGGCACAATGTGAAGCAGAATACAACTACACTTCTTTCCCTTGTTTTATTTACAATAATGCACAACCTCGAGTGCCTTATTGTTTTTCTAAAACTGTTACAAACACATTATAATAAAAAAAAAACAAGATTTGATTCATAAATAACTTTACTGAAAATTGTTAATTATCTGGTGTTCTGCGACATAATCTAGTCACACTGATCGTTGGGTAGCAGGAGATGGATTTATCTATCAACCGAATACTGCCACCTGTTGGCAATATTACAAAACACAATTTATTAAAAAAAACAGCAACAGGCTTATTGTTTATCTGAAATTGTCTCAGTATTTATACTAAGCTGTATTTTATGATTTAAATAATATATTTTATGTCATGCATTGATACGAATGTGAAGCAGCCAGAGGTGTGCATTATTGTCAATAATATCATTGTAGGACAAATGGCTCAGCCAATCAGATTTAAGGATGGAGAAGAGCGTGCATTATTGTAAATAAATCATGGGAAAGAGGTCTTATTAGGCACGATGCATAGCGGAGAACAGTTGCACCTTTTTCCCATGATTTATTCGAAATAATATACAACCTTGAGTGCCTTATTGCTTTTATAAATCTGTTATAACATACTTTAATAAAAAAAAAAACAAGGTTTTATTCATGCATTTATTAAAAACAAAATCGTCAATACAGTTTCGCTACATAATGTAGTTTGGTTTTCAAAGTGAACGTTGATCACTAAGTAACAGGTTTTGTCTTCTCTAACAATTACATGCTGCCATCTATTGGGCAAAGTACAGAACACAGTTTTTAAAAATCATCAAGAAAAGAATGCATTGTATATCACACATTGATTTGAATGTGAAGCGTTCAGAGCTGTGTGTGATTGTCATTGTCGAAACTGGACGAACGGCTCAGCCAATCAGATTTAAGGATAACATTTTGTAATGAGCCATAAACTGACCAGCTGAAGTCACCCTCGATCATAAAAGGCCAAACTGCCTCTTTTATTTTGGGCAGACAGCATATGTCAAAAAGTTTACTAAATTCTCTGCAATCAAAAACCTGCTTTTGAAATCTAAAAATCTCTGAAACATGTGTAGTTACTAATCTTTTGTAAATAAAAAACAACAATAATAATAATAAGTAAATGTCTCTTCATTTACATGAAAAGATTATAATATCCATCCAATTTCCAGAAAATCGCAACCGCAGCAACATTTGCTTTGCATTACTTTGCGTTTGCATTACTTACAATACATACAAGTGATGCAATGTTGTCACTGCAATATCATCATATTAGCTTCATTTTGATCATTTTTAATACAGTGGAAAAACTGATTTTTTTAGGCTATGAAAATGTTTCATATGCTCTTTGGCAATAAATATATCAAATAAAACCTGGTACTTATAGTTTTTCTTAGGGTCTGCTTGGTTCTGGAAGCCTACGGGCACTAACCTGATTAGATAAATGTAGTATTGTTCACAGCAGAGACTGTTTATTTGGTTTCGTAAATAAAAGCCTTTCCATAACACATTTATGCTACTAAGATTTGGGCAACTTGGTTCCAATGAACGGAAATGAAATGCAATTTCGCTGAATGTTGTCCATCACATATGTGACACTGGTTACTGTGTGTTTACAGTAAAAATCTTTGCAGTAGAAGAACAAAAATGGATTCCACAAACCTCTTATTAAATATATATATAGACACAGCTGATTACAATTCATGGTTTAGATATACGAACAATTAAATTTAGGATTTCAGCTTCATAACCCAGTGCTAAAAGCTTTGATTGTAGATGAATTGTCTGCTCTGTGAGTAGGACAATAGTACAATCTTTGCCACATATCTATAAAAAAGGTTAATTTAGCTAAAGCTTACCATAATACAGATACTGTAGTTCTATTTCACAGCTGGTTGTTCTGAAAGTGTCAGGTAGATCTAATGAAAAAAAATGTTTTGCAGTGCAAAAAGATAACCATGATACATTTGCATTAGTTTATGCTTGACTGCTAGTTCCATTGCAGAATAATTTTATGCACACACACACACACACACACACACACACAAACACATGCTTGTTTACCCTCAGTTAAATCTGTTTTGAGTTGCCTTTGTTAAATGACTCATTTTAGTATAAATTTCTTCTTGGGAAGTTACAAACACAGACTACAGTTTGTTTTATCTAGCGTTGTATCCATCCATCCATTATCTTCCGCTTTTTATTTAAATAGGGATCCATCGCTGGGGACACACACAAAAACACACACTATATGGGGTAATTTGGAGAATTCAATTGACCTAGAATCCCTAGTGCTGAGAGGCGAATGCCCTAGAGCTGTTGTAATTTTTATTAATTTATTTTTTACTCCTGAAACAGTTTTTATCCACCAGCAACACAACATTTTTATAATTATCTCCTATCTGCTTATAAAGAAATAAATTTATAAATCGATTTTAAATTTTCTGGGTCTAAGTAGGGCTGCCACAACGAATAGATAAAATCGATAAAAATCGATTATCCAATGTATCGATAATGAATTTCCATTATCGATTCGTTGGGTTGCACTATTTCCGCGTTACTCGCGATGTCGTAACCGCTTACATCACCTGCAGCGCTTCAATAACGCTGGAAACAAATAGCGGGTTGAACAGAATGAGGCGGAGTCTGCAAAACAAGTTGATAAATCGTACAAATGAAACACAGCCAACACAGAAAAAAGCTCCGGTTTAATTCCAAACTGCAGGAGCTTCACCTGGCGATTCCACCTCACCGAGGAGCTAATTCTCAAGCTCTGCGATCATGAACTGCGCTGCACGGTGATGATACATGATGGAGAACATGTCTTAACGTCCGTTATACGAATACGTCCGCAGTTCCTGGGACATGTCCGTATTTCACGTCCTGTCCCGGGTTCTTTTAAGTGAGGAAATGTCCTGGTTTTTAAATAACCTTCATTGGATCATTAAATGTCCCGGCACTGGGACACTGCGCACGGCGCTACGTGTGAGTCCGCAAGCAACAGACAAGTTTAAAGCGCAAGTCTGTTTACAAAAGCGAGCCCCCCCCCCCCCCCGCGCTTTCAGACCGGGTCGAGACAAACGGGAAGCATATGTCCCGGTGTCCAATTGACATTTCACACAAGAGGTATTTTTTTGTTCATTAATTTTTTTCAATAGCTGATTGCTAATTAGTTCATTTGTTAAATTTTTTTTCCAATAGGCTACAGAACAGACAATATTTGGTTCATTACTGAGAGCAACTATCATGTGTTATTTGGAATTGAGCATACTATAATAGTATGTTTAAACACTTAAACATACTATACTATAGAATAATTTTACTGAACCCCCCCCCCAAACAGCTTAATAAGTGTTTAAATGTGCTTTTATAAATACATACAACTTGTACACAAAGGTGCTAATTAATGATCAAGCTTCACGTTTTAATTATTTGATAAAATATGAGTGAAGACACTGCACACTATGGGAGTGAGGTTGAATTAGTTGCATTTAAAGGAGAATTAAGTAACATATTAGAGTGACTCAAATTTGTGTCATTTAGTATTTTTTTTCACACTATGCTACATATTGTCAGTGTGTGTGAGATTTGTGTTTAATTGCTCTTTGGGCTACTTGGATGCCTTAAACTCATACTGTAAATAAAACCAGACATTTATTGACCTGCTTAATAATTCTATAGTGTAGCTGGTTTTCTTCATAACTACTGACATGTAGTGTTCTCATTTGTAAGTCGCTTTGGATAAAAGCGTCTTTTAAATGATTAAATGTACTGTAAATGCAAAGACATGGAAAAATGTTTTTATATTTATCCGATTCATCGATTAATCGAAAATAATCGGCCGATTAATCGATTATCAAAATAATCATTAGTTGCAGCCCTAGGTCTTTTAATTACATCATTTCAATTTGCTGCTACATGCATCCTTTATTAAATTATGATTAATCATATAGGATTTTACCATGAAATAGAGTATTTTTTCATTGCTGTGATGAAGTGAAACCTTTTAAACTTTTAATTATGTAAAGGAATGGAGCACTTTGTCTACAATATGTAAAAAATGGGCCACATTACATAAATCCACCCCTGTAAAATTTCATGGTTCATAAAACATTCAATGCACAGTTACAGTTTCACCATTTATTGACCAAATTGAGGGCAGCTCGGTTGTGTAGTGGTAGCACGTCCGCCTCTAGGATCCTGCTCATTGTGTGAAAGTTGTGTAAGTGGGCCATTTATATAAACAGTTACATACCGGGACAGTTTGGTGTCTATAGTTTAGCCTACTTACATGGCTTTAGACTGTGAGAGAAACCATTATTCACTTGTAATGTAAATGTAAAAGTAAAGCACCTAAAATAAACCTATACAGATGTAAGAAGTAGTGATCAATTGCGGCTGATTTTTGGCATTTTTAGATAAACGGCATTGGCCGATATATGAGCGCACAAGGCCGATATTTAAACAATGCCTACAGGCAACGCTGTGGGCAGCTCCGTCATTCTGGCTCAATGACTGAATAGTCATTTGATCTAACTTTTGCTTAGAGTGAACCCTAGTGTTCTTCCGGTAGAACGTCAGTCAATGCTCATAAGAATGGATCAGTGTTTTGAAACTGCTCTACGCCTCAAGAGAGAAAATGGTTTCTCTTTCAACTCTTAGTATTTGTTACTGGCTGCTCTTTGTAATGTATAAAGTGTTTACTGTCTGTATAATTAGAGCGATTATGTTATTTAGAGAGAAAATGCCAATAGTTTTATTTGGAACTGTAAGCTTAGCAACCACTTGAACAGCTAAACTGGCCAACTAATACTAATTAGCGCTAGCTAACGCTATAATAATGTTCCAGGATGCTATTTGTAACATGTACAGTGTTTACTGTTTGTATAATTAGGGCGATTTTGTTAAACTGGCTAGCTAACGCTACATATTGCTAGCACTAACTGACACTAGCTTACAGGCAGTGTTGTGCCAGTTCACAGCTTTTCTGAACTAGTTCAAGTTCAGTTCATACATGCTCAAAGTGAACATTTCATGTTCAAAATTCACTATTTTAATTCTGAACTAGTTCAAAGTTCACTTCATTAAATCTTTTTCTTGAGATATTCAAATAAGTACTTTTTTTCACACTACAAACTATATTTATTTATTTGTTTGTTAATATTTATTTATCTAAATTAGCTAAATTGGCTCATTAGTTCAAAAAGTTCATTGAATGTTGTTCTGTGTGCATTGTGCAATGTTCATCAATAAATGTTCATTCTATAAATATGCTGCTATCTGCTTATGTTTAGGTACACTGAAACTTTAATTAATAATGTGTCATTTTAAGTTGTATGTTTTAATATTGTTCTCTGTATTACAAAAAGTAGAGTAGACAGTGATAAACTGTCTGATTACATTTGTGTCTTGTTTATTATTATTATTATTATTGTACTTTATTAGTTGCAATTAAAACTGGTAATATCAGCTTTATATATCGGCCATCGGTCACTTCTGTCGTCTAAATATCGGCATCGGCCATTAAAAAAACCCATATCGGTCGATCACTAGTAAGAAGAACATGCAAAAACATTCTTTTTCTTTAATTTTTTTTAGATAATTTCATTTTATTCTATTTTATGTAATATTGCTATTTGCACAGAAGTGGGTACCTGCACCTAAGCTTTTCTCTCACCTGTGTACCTGTACTAGGTGATGTGACAATAAAAATCCTTGAATCCTAGGGCTAAACTTTAAGTTTTTGACACTATAATAGAGATAAGGCCATTGATTGAGCTGAGTTTTTACAGGCTGTATTTGAATACAGTTGTTTTGTCTGCTCTGTGAACACCGTAAGCAATATGTGTCACGCTAGATTTTGCACTACACAGGCAGTCAAAGTGTCTTTATGTCTGTAGTGAATGAAGGTGCTTTTGCTTTGACAGTTTGTGTGGGTTGCACAATTTTTGATGTATGGCCCTTGACATTATTGGAGATTGAGAAAGAAAGAGTGTGTGTGTGTGTGTGTGTGTGTGTGTGTGTGTGTGTGTGTGTGTGTTTGCTGGTTCATACTCAATGACTGTTCCTTGCCTGAGGACTGTGAAGTGGTTGAACATCTGTAAAAAGCCCACTTTTTGCTATCAAACACACCCATCAGTCCCCTTCAGCTCTAGCACAATCTTTCTGGCTTTAAATAGATAATGGAAATATCTTCTTCTTGTGATTAAAATGGGATTCATGCTTTTTGCCTACAGATGCACATGTACATTTATGACAGTGATTAGTTGATTATTTCACTTTTATTTTGCTCTCTACTGCCTACTCAGCTTGTTTAGCTGAATGAGGCTCTGTGTTATAGGTTGCAGGTTTTCTCTATTCAAAATAATATTGTAAATAAAATGGATTAAAAAAACGGGTAAATGTTTGTCCAGCCGTGACATTATTAACAAAAACGCACACCTCACATTTGTATCGATGCATGAAATATAATAATTTTTTTCCTAGATTATGTCACAGAAGACTATTTTAATAATGTTAATGCTTTTCATATACGCTTTTCTGAATCAAACCTTGATTTTTATTGTAGTGTGCCTGTTTTATTATTTCTTCACAATAATGCACAACCTCTCGTGCCTTATTCCTTTACTTTACCTTCTGCCACATTTTAATTTCACCTTTTTTTCTTTTAATGTCTTGGGGATATGGACGTCTTCCACCTCTATCATAACTCATTGTAAATGATAAACAGACATGTAAATGGGGTTTAAAGGTCACACTGGCTTAAATGAGCTCTAATTGCCTGTCTGGCAGTGACTGTAGTTGTGAACTGGTATTCTCTATTAAAGCTCAAAAATAACATCTAACTGACATTGCTAGTTTTTTAACTCCTAAAAATTACATTACAAATGCATGAGAGTAGGGTTCTGGTAAATATCAGATGCTGAAATCTGCTTATGTATATTTGTTTTAGAAATGAAAAACCAGGACTTTAGATTTTAGTAGGATGATAGACAATTAATGTCATGAGTGCCTTTTATTGTGGTGCTAAACATAGCTATTGATCACTGTCAATGTTTTTTCACACAAATAAAGAACATGCAACATGCGAGCTCTGCAAAAATGAATTGAGCTGCACGAAGCACCACGGTGATGATACACCACCTGAAACTAAACATGTTGAACACCGATGAGGATGAAGGAGCTCAACAGCTGAGTAAATCACTACAACATCCCGAGTTTCTTTTGTTTTGAAGTGAATCAACGTAACGGTGCAACGTAACACTATGAGAACGCAGAGCACGCGTCATGCTTTTTTTGGTTGTTAACTGGATAATAACAGTGATGGAGAACGTGTCTTACTTTATATTTTCATTTAATTAGGGTGACCAAACATCTGTATTTCACGTCCTGTCCCGGGCGTCCCGTTTTTTTTGTTGAGGAAATGTCCTGTTTTTTAAATTACCTTCATTGGCCCATTAAATGTACAGGCACTACGGCACTGCACACGGCGCTGTGTTTCAGTATGCAAGCAACATGCCGAAGCGCAATTGTATGTTTACCGACGATTTACAAAAAACCCGCGCTTTCAGACCGGGTCGAGACAAATGGGAAGCCTTGTGCACAGTGTGCAAAGCAGGCACATATGTCTTAGTGTCCAATTGACATTTCACACAAGAGGTATTTTTTATTAATTGGCTTATTTTTTTATTAATTTTTTTCAATAGCTGATTGTTAATTAGTTCATTTGTAAAAAAATTTTTTCCAATAGGCTACAGAACAGACAATATTTGGTTCTTTACTGAGGGCAACTGAGTATCATGTGTTATTTGGAGTTGACTTTTGTTGTTAAGTGAGGGATGTTTAGATGATAAGCTATTTCTTTCATTGTGCTTTTCATTCATTTCAGGAAATGTTAACTTAAACATTTTGAATAAAATGACTATTTATAATACTATACAACACAAACACCCACCTCCTTGGCTCCAACGTGTCCTGGTTTTCCCAAATGAAAATATGGTCACCCTAAATTAGCTTAATAAGTTTAAATCTGCTTTTATAAATAGATACAACTTGCACACAATGGTGCTAATTAATGATCAAGCTTCACATTTTAATTATTTGATAAAATATGAGTGAAGACACTGTGAGTGAGGTGGGAATTAGAGGGGAATTAGGTAACATTAGAGTGACTCAAATTTGTGTAATTTATTATTTTTTTTCACACTATGCTACATATTGTGTCAGTGTGTGTTTGAGATTTGTGTTTGATTGCTCTTTGGGATACTTGGATGCCTTAAACTCATGCTGTAAATAAAACCAGACATTTATTGATCTGTTTGATAATTCTACAGTGTAGTTTTCTTCATAACTACTGACTTGTGATGTTTTATTTATCCGATTCCTCGATTCATCAAAAAAAAATCGACCGATTAATCGATAATCAAAATAATCGTTAGTTGCAGCCCTAGCGAAGTGAATGAGTTGAAGTGTATTTTGAAAATATAGAGGAAAGGTAAAAGGGGGCATATCCAGAGATTGTCCTGTAGGCCAGAGACAATGTCTTCAAAGGGCGGCACGATGGCCTCAGTAGTTAGCACACTCGCATCTCAGCGCTGGGGATTCAGATTTGAATCCCAATCTTTGAGTTTCCATGTTCTCCTCATGTTCTCTTCCATGTTTTTTCTTTTTTTTGTATCAATTGTTTGAGGAAGAGATGTGTTTTGAGTTTTTTCTTAAAGATACCAAGTGACTCTGCCTTATGTACTGAGTTTGGAAGATCGTTTCACCATTTTGCAGTGATGAACAGTACTGAGTGAGAATTAGCACCATAGTGAGGTTGAATTACCAGGCGACATTCATCACTAGAGCAAAGTAAATGAGTTGGATTGTATTTTGATAATATAGAGGGAAGGTAAGAGGGGGCATATCCAGAAATATGTAGGCCAGAGACCGTGTCTTATACTAAAGGCAAGCAGCCACAGGAAGCCAATGGAGATAAATGAGTAGTAGAGTGACATAAGTTCGCTTGGGCTGGTTGAACACAAATCGGGCTGCAGAGTTTGAATCAGTTGCTTAGGCCTGATTGTTCAATGCTGGAAGACTGACATGCAATGACCGTTTCCCTGTTAAGTGTGTTTGGAAACTGACACAAATTCATTTATTCATTCATTATCTTCCGCTTTATCCTTTATTAGGGTCGCTGGGGGGTTACCCATGTCCATCCAGGGGAGAACGTTTCGGGCGCTGGAATTCAATTCACCTTGATCCATGTTTTTGGACTGTGGGAGGAAACCCACGAGGACACGGGGAGAACATGGAAACTCCACCCAGATGGGGATTCGAACTGGGAATCCCTAGTGCTGAGAGGCGAACGTGCTAACCACTAAGCCACCGTGCCGCCCTCTGACACAAATTAATATGTTAAAATTATTCTAAAACCAAAAGGCATAGTTTAAAGCATTTAATTTCAGATTCCCAACACCTGACATTGAGGAGGATATCTACATAATGAGGGGAATGAGCAAAAGTGGGAGTTTAAATTCTTGTTCCCAACAACAGTGTAAACACTAGTTTATTATTTCAGTAGGACAGTGTTCCCAATTAAGAACTCGGTGTGTATATGATTTAAAGTATAAAGACACCAAACCTTCAAACCTGTAGAGCTTCAGTTAGGATCTTTGATGCCAAAATATTCAAGAAGATTAAGGAAATTTGTGTACAATATGCTTGAAGACTAATTATTATGTTTGGCATCGGTAACAAAATAAACTGAACTACTCCTGACATTTCACTCTACATTTCAATAAGTCAGCATAAAGTAAGTCAGCAATTTTTCAAAACAAAGTCTGAATGCTGCTCATTATAAAGCTTGTATATATCATAATTGTCATTGTTCTGGCTGCTGAGTTTCATTCATGGCTGGGTTATAGTTACTATTCATAACAATTTAAGAAACAAGATAATAATTAAAGTAAATCACTGTTTTTTACTCACAGGATGAATGCTGATAAGTTGTGTATGTGAAGATCATTGCCTTTAATATGACTATGACTAATGTAGTTAAAATTTTAATAATGTTGAAATCACAAAAACTTATAGTTAAAGGTTATTTATGATACAATATGGTAAATATATTGCTCTAAGAATGAAATAATATGAAAAAATATTTACACTTACCCTAGTTTATGGGATGGATCTATACAGAGTGTAAAGTCGTTGCTCAGCCTTTTTATTCTCCTCCATTCTCAATTGCTTCATTACCTACATTACCTCCCCATGTTCCTGTAGGTTCTCTGGTTACTTCCCACAGTCTAAAAACATGGATTCAAGGTAATTTGAATGTTCTAAATTGCCCCATATAGTATGTGTTTGTGTGTATATCTGTGCTGGTGAGTGTGCCCAGGGATAGATTGGCACCGTGTCCTGGGTGTATCTGCCCAGCGTCTGAAACGCCGATTTGTTCTCCCCTGAATGGGCTTAATTTTTAACATATTGTGTTTAATTTTATTATGCTCATTAAATTTTTTACAACAGCCTTGATGTTGCGTCTTAGCTTCTGGACTGCTTGATAAATATCGGTCATTAATAAATAAAGTATTGTCCAATAACTTTTATTAATGGAATTTCGATTTTGCAGATATTAAACTACAATTTTTATCAACATTGTGTAATGATTATAGAATTAAGGTGGAATAAGCATAAACTGTAAAAGGTTCTCTTTTCTACAGAAACTGTGAACTTTTTTGTCTTGACTATACCATTTTCTGAAGCTTTGTCTGTAAAGTCACTATCTGTGTAATTTTTATTACCCCATTAAACAGTATACATGATCTGTTTGTGCTTCCTGATTGGTTTAAATCTGTCTGTTATTATGAAATATCACTTTATATGTTGATTTATAGGATTCTTACTAAAAATGTATTGTGACACGAAGAAATACTAGATAATGGCACAGCTTTCTATCAGAAGAGATCAAATATGGCTGCATGTTATATTAGGAAAAAATCTGTGTCGGCTTACTAATTCCTCTGATTGCTGTGAATTTCCAGATGGTGAATTAAGACTGGAATGTATGCAAATGTGAACTGACCCTTTATCTTACCCTTCTCTCTTTCCAGCTGCGTCTGGCCGCACTGGCGTCTTTGAAGGGTGACATGGTGGAGCTCAACAAGCGGTTGCTCCAGAGTGAGAGAGAACGTGATGAGCTGGAGAATAGACTGGCCAAAGCACAGGTCAGAACTTACCTCTGTAACATATGCAGCAGGGCAATAGATGCCAAGCAGGTTATTTGCCTCAACACAGAAAAAATCCATTGTCTTTAAAGAAAGCTTTTAAATCTAATTTGCTCTGTGAATCATTATATCTGTTACTTAAATCTCCTTATTTGCAGTAGCAAAAGTGTTAAATTTGAGAAAGCACTGCAGCTGATGCCAGCTTACTCGCAACTGACTACTAAGTGGAATGCATCAAGTACCCTATTCCTCACTCAGGAGAGAAAAATGGCATCTTTCCAAGTCGCTGTCTAAACAATTGCTTTATAGTACTGTTGTGGCATGACCTAGATCAAACCTGTTTATATATATCTGTATATATAAAGTCTAAATTGTGTGTGTGTGTGTGTGTGTGTGTGTGTGTGTCCAATATAAATCCACACTGTTGCTTCAATTACCATAAAATTTGACATAGGCTACTCTTCAGACCCTACAGATGATTATGTACTCTTTACAAGTGCTACATAGTGACTGAAGGGTATTTTTTTTTGCATTCTTTTTTCGTCTGCATCTTGATTGAGGGCATGTTGGTGTCATTTTTTAAAATTTATTCATTATCTTCGGCTTAATCCTTGGGATTTCCATCCAGTAAAAAACGTTTTATGACCTATAGTTGATCAAATTAATACTTATTTAATAATAATAATATAATATAATAATAATAATAATAATAATATACAGTAATTCACAACTCTTTTCTGCAACGGTTTGATACTTGTGCAGTTGACATTGTATCTATCCAGGTTACAGTAAACTTTAATAGTATTTGTAACCCAAACCTAACAAGATGAACATACATGTATCTAATTGTAGTGCTGAGGTGTTGTAGCAGGTGTTCACTAATTTTTACACCCATTGCACATTTTCTATTTATGCTTTGTGTGTGTAATTTTTGAGAACTCATTTTGTCTGTGTACATATAGGAAATGGCATGCAGCCAACTCACTAACCTGCCAGCACACAGCGATGGTACACATATGTCCATGCTGTCATCAGGGCTGAGCACAGTGCTTGCCACAACATGTAGCCACCAGCATGGTCTCCTGCTAAACCTACCAGCATTATTGTACCAGTCTTTACACACAGAAAAAAACATTACAATCCACCTGAGAGATGGACAGATGGGCCTTATTTGGAGATGAGCTAAAGAACATAACAGCTGTATCTACTACAACATGGGATGTGTATTCATCCACTCAAGTCATCTTCATTATTTGACCTTGAAATATATCACTAGAGAACTGTTCTTTACCTTTGTGCTCGTGTGGTACATCAACTTCAGTGATCTTTAATGTGGTAGACAGGCCAAAAAAGATAATATAGTTTCTAGTAATTATGCCAACATAGTCATCTGTATTTATTTTGCTAAAAGAGAAGATCAGCCAGACTTTTGACTTTTTTTAAAAATAGGTGTATATCTAAATTAGTGTTATACGAGGAATAAAAAATTAGGTTTTCGTAAAAAAAAAAAAATGTATCAGTTTATAAACACTAAGGATCCTGTTGCAGCGATCTGTAGCGAGCTGTCAACTGCACACCACCGCAAATGCATCTTTATTTAGGGCATGTCAGTATGTTTTTGCTGCCGTAATGATGGAAAAAGTTTGCATTGTGTGGTGTAAAAGCACAAAATTCATGTACCTAATACTCATAATTATTCAGGGGTGTGTTTAAGGAATGACATGCAATAAACCAATCAGCGTGTCAATTGTCATTCACATTAAGAACCAGGTGCACTCTGACTTTGGTGGATTGCAATTTCAGTGGTGTAGCTACCTGGAGTCAATGCGGGTGTCCAGGAAGTTCTCCATTGTATTGTGAAGAGAAAACACACAGTATAGTGAATACTACAGTATGTATATGCATTTACATATGTATATGCATACATGTGCATCTGTACTAATGCAGTGATATGATATTTAATATAATTTGGTTCTATTCAGCATTCAGTGGCGCTGGACACACCTGTGTTTATGATTCACTTCTGAGATAGTAATAAACGTCTGACTGTTGATGTCTGTCTTTAGTGCTGCACCTGTGTTTTCGATCATCAGTGTAGCAATACTTCAGAAATTTACCTGAACAGACCTTATTTTGAGACCACACATTTTTGTGTAGATATTTTCACAAGCAGTATTTCTATTTAAACGACGCAGGTGGAAGGCATGAAAATAGACTATTGGTGCAGGGTGTCCTGTTGGCATCTACTCATAATTCAGTAGATGGATAATTGTAGAAACATTTAAAATGTCTGCCCACTTCTTGTACCAAAAAGATTAGAACTAAAGTTGATAAAAGTATACAAAAGTATGAAGAATAGAAAAGGTAGAGCTCAAAGTAAGAAGTGTGCACCAGACAATATTGGAGCCAGTATTCCATGGTTCAGGGGGCGTCACAGAAGTGTCTCACTATGTAGCTAAAAATATACCTGGTGTAATTTGACAGAAGCTGCTGTTGTGCATTTCAATAGAGAAAAGCTGCAATCTTACCTTTTTACAATGTGTGGAGTATATTCTTATTAATGTTTTCTGTATTTTTTTTATTGGAAATAAATAACCCGTTCATTTTGGGCTAAGATGATACATTCTTTTAAATATATATTCATTGGTGCAGTGATGCGCATTGATCTACAGGTAAGGTATAAGTAATATATTGTTTTCTATGTTATACCAGAGACATACCATGCAGGGTGTGTCTTCTGTCTGTGTAGCTGATGTGGGTGTGGCTGTGCACTGTCTGTCAGTCATCGACCACTAGGGCTGGGTATCGTTTGAAAAATTTCAATATCAATATCGGTACGATACTTCATTTCATACCTTTTTTCAATTATAACAAAAATATACTTTTTTTCCCGACAAAAAAATGTTTGCTTTAAAATAAAATAAAACCAGACAAAAATGTTTCTTATTCAAAAAGTACACATGTAAAAAAAAAAAAAAAAAAAAAAAAAAAAAAAAAAAAAAAAAAATATATATATATATATATCAAGTTTACTACCTAAACCAGGGAGATTTAAAATGATGAAAAAAGTTGTAACCTTTTAACAATAAAATTGGTTGCTGCTCTTTGGCACTCTTCCTTCCTCTCAACTGACATCCTCAGGTTTTCTGCTATTGTGAAAGGTGTTGTTTTGCCATGGAGAACAGCATTAGCTCGAGTAGAACTTGCCCTAGCACTATCAGAGCTTTCCTACAACATGAAAATGACATGCAAGTGGTTAATGGAGCTTATATAGATCTGCGCAGCAAAGCATAACAAGAAGCATTACTTTTCTCTAGCAAAGCGAGACAGGTGCCCAGTATACTATTGGTTTACCTGATATTTCTTCACGAGAAGCAATATTATCTGCATGTGGCAATTTATTCAGCTCGCCTGTCTCGAGTGGCTTCTTCGTGCTCCGAAATGCAATTAAATGTTTCATCCGATTTAACGTATTTCCCATTTTAAAAGCAATTTTGTTAGAGTACTTGTTATACCTAGAGTAGTTCTCATTAACTTTTTCAATGTAGAACCAGTCTTTCGATTTCTTAGTTGACATTTTTGTACTGTATGCTGTTTCCATTTCTGAGCTGTTTGCAGGTTTTTCCGGGCGTAGTTTTTTTGCACGTAGTCAGTAGTAAGGTCAACTCCTATAGTCCCTTGTGATTACTGTTTTATTTAAGGAAAATAGAACCGAGGTATTTCAGTCGGTGTCTTTTAAATATAAATTTTTGGTGCCCAGCCCTATCGACAACTGATATTCATATTCAACAATCATATTTTGACTCAAACATAAAACTGATAAGCACCTGCAATAACATCACAAAACTAAGAGATGATATTTTACATAGATTATAAAAAATAATAACATTTAAGACATTAATGTAGTAATTCTTGTTTTACAAAGCTGAAACAAAAAAAATGCAGCTTCAATTAAAAAATGTAAGCTTTCAAATTCAAATAACTTATTTATATAGTACAGTATTACAGTGTTTTGACCCCCAAAGAGCAAGCAGCAAGCCAAGCAACAGTGGCAGGAAAGAACCTGTTCAACAATTGGAAAAACTATATAAATTCAGTCAGGCCATCCTGCATACTGCAACGCCACTAGTCCAACAGAAATCCAGGTTATATCCAGTAATCTTCGTAGTCACAGTGCCATGGATGAAGAACTGAAGTAATTGATGACAGCTTGATTTGTCTAAAGGTTCTTGGAGAAACTTTTAACCCTTTTTCTTTATCAACCTTTAGTACTTCTTAGAAGAACTGAACCATTAGGACCTAAGTATCAAGGTTCGTCTTTGTACTAGAACCCAGGCAGTGTTATTGACTATTTAGTTCAAACAACTGTCTTTCTATATATATTTTAATTTCTCAGGGCGGCTCGGTGGCTTAGTGGTTAGCACGTTCCCCTCTCAGCGCTAGGGATTCTGTGTGGAGTTTCTATGTTCTCCCCGTGTTCCGTGTGGGTTTCCTCCGGGTTCTCTGGTTTCCTCCCACAATCCAAAAACATGGATCAAGGTCAATTTAATTTTCCAAATTGCCCCATAAAGAGTGTGTTTGTGTGAGTGAGTGTTCCCAGCAATAGATTGGAGATCTGTCCTGGGTGTCTCTGCCCAGCGCCCAAAACCTTCGCCCCTGGATGTGCATGGGGAACCCCCCCCCACGACCCTAGTAGAGGATAAAGCAGAAGATAATGGATGGATGGATAAAAGACCTTTCTAAAAAAGTGAAGAATGTCCAGTCATGGCCCATACTCTTGTGTTGATTCTCCAAGCTTTTACAATGAGATGTGACAGTTTACTTTTACTGTAGAAGAGGAAACATTTACAAAATGGTTTTGATTGGCTCGTAATTATCTGTAAAGGACATTTTAAATATCATCTCCCAGTTCATAAGACTACATTTTATTAAAAGCTCTTGTATTGAACTTAATGAGCATGACCTTTAGCATTCAGTCTGGGTTGTTGCATTTGGCTGCTACTCATGTTTTTCTAAAAGATACACACTATTGCATAGACTCTATTGCTGTCTTATTTGGATGCCAACATTAATTCAACATTAGTTTGTTACATGGGTGTGCACTTGTGATGGAGTGATTTAGGCTGAACTAGAACAAGCAAATCTGTTTTGTGTTCACAGCAGGCACAAAAACAAAATGCTTAAATAAAAAGAATGAAAGGAATCCCAGCACTCGTTTCTGAGAATTACGTGGGTTTGAGACAGGAGCCTGATGGTTATAATCAGCACACAGCTCTTCTGAGAAATCACTTGATTGTATACAAATAGACCTAGCTGAGCTTCTGCATTAAAGTCGCACCTCACAATGTTATAAAAGCTTCACTGGCTCTAAAATTTTAACATTTTTCAAATTAAGAACTGCTGCTTTAAATGAGTTGCTGTTTTGTAGGATTATTGTGGCAGAGTTTTGTTTTCTGAATGGCATATGGACAGGCAATACGATGGTGTTTTCAGTATTACTGTTACTGTTGTCGTTTCAACCAGTTCAGCAGATTTGAAGTGAACTCTAAAATTATATGCTATTCATTAAATTAGGGTTAAACAGCTATAAGATATTTTTTAGAGTGTGTCTATTAGTTTAAATGTATGGAAAATCACGGACCAAAAGAACTAGGCAAGTCCATCCATCCATTATCTTCCGCTTGTCCGGGTTTCGGGTCGTGGGGGCAGCAACCGAAGTAGACCGAAGACCCAGATCTCCCTCGACCCAGCCACCTCCACCAGCTCAATTGGGGGAACCCCGAAGCATTCCCAGACCAGCTGGTGCACTGTTATATTCCCTGTGCACTGTTCTATAGATATAATCCCTCCAGCGTGTCCTGGGTCCGAGTCTCTCCCAGATAACCGAGCTTCTCACCCTATCTCTAAGGGAGAGCCCAGCCACCCTGCGGAGAAAACCCATGTCTTGTTCTTTTGGTCATTACCCAAAACTCATCACCATAGGTGAGGGTAGGATTGTAGATCGACTGGGAAATCGAGAGCATTGCCTTATGGCTTTGCTCCTTTTTCACCACAACAGACCGGTATAGGGTCCGCATCACTGCTGACCCTTCGCCAATCTGTCTGTCAATCTCACACTCCATCTTATCATCACTCATGAACAAGAGATACTTAAACTCCTCCACTTGAGGCAAGATCTCATCCCTGACCCAGAGAGGGCTCTCTACCCTTTTCTGACTGAAGACCATGGTCTCAGAATTGGAGGTGCTGATTCTCATCCCGGCCGTATTAAACTCGGCTGCAAAGCGATCTAGTAAGAGCTAACGTTCACAGCCTGATGATGATGCTAACAGGACCACATCGTCTCCATCACCTGACTGCGCCTGCAAATTCTGTCCAAAATTATGAACAGAACCGGTGACAAAGGAGAGCCCAGATGGAGTCCAACCCTAACTGGAAACAAGTCAGATTTACTGCTGGCCTTGCAAACCAAGCTCTTGCTTCGCACATTCAGGGACTGAATGGCCAGTAGTAAGGAGCCATGTACCCCATATTCACGAAGCACCTCCCACAAAATACCCCAAGGGACACAGTCAAAAGCCTTCAGATCCAGAAAACACACGTAGACTGGTTGGGCAAACTCCCATGAACTCTCGAGGATCCTGGAGAGATTAAAGAGCTGGTCCAATGTTCCACGACCAGGACGAAACCCACACTGCTCCTCCTGAATCCGAGGTTCCACTATAAGTCGGACTCTCTTCACCAGTACTCCTGCATAGACTTTGCCAGGGAGGCTCAGTCCCCCTTTTTAAAAGAGGCACCACCACCCCATCTGTCCAGTGGCACTGCCCCCAATGACCACCACCTAATGACGTCCCCAGTCAAAGTCAGTGCACCACCTCCACTACCTTGCGACCACTGCTCCTGTCCGCCGCCTCAATAGAGGAACAGAACATGGCCCATTCAGACTCAATGTCCCCTACCTCCCCTGGAATGTGGTTGAAGCTCTGATGGAGGTGAGAGCTGAACATCCATCTGATGGGTTCTTCTGCCAGACGTTCCCAGCAAACCCTCACTATATGTTTGGCATCTTCCCCCGCCACCTGATCCAACTCACCACCAGGTGGTGATCAGTTGACAGCTCAGCTCCTCTCTTCACCTAAGTGTCCAAGACACATGGCCGCAAGTCCAATGACACAACTACAAAGTCGATCATTGAACTACGGCCTAGGCGTCCTGGCGGCATGTGCACTTATGGACACCATTGTGCTTAAACATGGTGTTCGTTATGGACAGACCGTGATTTGCACAGAAGTCCGACAACTGAACACCGCTCGGATTCAGATCGGAGAGGCCATTCCTCCAAATCACACCTCTCCAGGTCTCACTGTCATCCCCAACGTGAGCGTTGAATTCCCCCAGTAGGACAACAGAGTCTCCAGTGGGAGCACTGTCCAGTTCCCCCCCCCCCACAGACTCTAAGAAGGCTGGGTACTCTGTACTGCTGTTCGGCACATAAGTGCAAAGAACAGTCAGAAACCGATCCCCAACCCGAAGGCGAAGGGAAGCTACCCTCTTGTCCAACGGAGAAAACCCCAACAAGAAAGCCCACACCTGCCCGACGCCTCTCACCATGGGCATCTCCAGAAAAGAACAGAGTCCAGCCCCTATCAAGGAGATTGGATCCAGAGCCCGAGCTGTGCGTTGAGGTGAGCCCGATATCTAGCCGGTATCTCTCAACCTCCTGCACCAGCTCAGGCCACTTTCCTGCCAGTGAAGTAACGTTCCAAGTTCCCAAAGCCAATTTCAGCAACTGAGGATCGCGACGCCCAGGCCCCCACCTCCGGCCACTGTCCGATCCACAACACACCACCACAATAAGGTGGTGATCCAAGGAGGAGCTAGCATAGAACTTTATAAACTAGGCAAGTAATTTTGTTATTAACAAATCTAGAAATAAGGATTTAATTTGGGTCATCAAAAATGCAAGTGGAGCATTTGACCATCTCCATGAGAATGTATATTTTTTTCAATCCCTCTTATTGTACTATACACCTAAAGTGTCTTGTGAGATTTGTTTTTTATGTTAATTAATTTGAATTAAAAGGTGATTGTAATACAAAAAAATACAGTATTGTTTTTTTTTTGTCCCTTATAGTAACAATGTATATTTTTTAAAGATCAAAAAGCTAGAAATTTGTTATTGATTAATGAATGAATTACCTCAGTGTGTGCCGCCACAGTGACAAGCATTATACAAGGTACAAGAATATGCATTTTTCTGGAAGTTTGTTGAAGTTTAGTTTTTTGGGGACTAAAGTGCAGCACATTATGTTCTAAAAGTAAAATAAAATGTAAGTAATCTTACATTCAGATTGGATTATGTTACATCACATTAGACATACATGTAGGATTTTGAGCACTACAGCATACACATAAATCAGAAAAAAAAAACTAGATTTGCTGTGCAAAGTTCATTATTGTGGCAAATTTTCCATCCAGATCCAAACCATACATTTGCATACCCTCCACGTATTTTTTTCAACTGTGTCAGTAAACAAATGCCTGATCTTTGTTCTCACAGGTTAATGGTAGAAGTGACAGAGGTAGACACGTTGAAATCTGGTTATTCAACTTAAGTTAAAACTGTTGTTACATATCTGCATGTGGATTTATTAGCATCCCTTGTATTAATAAAATTCATTAGATGATCAGATTTCTAAATAGGACTTTCAAACCCTGGTTAACACTTATTTAAGTCTTGTCTTGTATTTAACAACTCCTCATTTTTCATAATAATTTCTTTAGGTATGTTGATTACTAAACTCTGTGCCTTAATTTCTTCATTGCTCTGTTAGATTGTTTTTACCCACCAGAGAAAATCTAGTCTTTTCTTTTCTGTGCAGACCTGCTGACTTGTAGCATGCCTTCCTTCATTTGTTACAAAGAACCAGTTAAAGTCCCCTGGTGTTTGTCAGGAACATTAAGTTTTGATCCTTCAGGCAAAGTTTAGCTGTGGTGGACCATACTGACAACATATGTGTTTTGAAGATTTTGAATCTCCTCCAGGTCTTTCGTGAACAAAGATTTCATTGTTGCCAAACTGATGAAAGTCAGCAGTTTAAACCCATACTGTACAATTCTAATCAACAGTGCTGATTACTAACTCGACTCAGCTGTAGACTAAGACCTGGAGAATTTCTTTCTAAATTCTAATGACAATCTACATGAGAATATAATAATTAAATTTGTGGTGTGTGTGTGTGTATATGTGTATTTAAATATATATATATATATATATACAGTGGTGTGAAAAAGTGTTTGCCCCCTTCCTCATTTCCTGTTTTTTTTGCATGTTTGTCACACTTAAGTGTTTCAGAACATCAAACCAATTTAAACAATAGTCAAGGACAACACAAGTAAACACAAAATGCAATTTGTAAATGAAGGTGTTTATTATTAAAGGAGAAAAAAAATCCAAACCATCATGGCCCTGTGTGAAAAAGTGATTGCCCCTTGTTAAAACATACTATATCTGTGGTTTTTAACACCTGAGTTCAATTTCTCTAGCCACACCCAGGCCTGATTATTGCCACACCTGTTCTCAATCAAGACATCACTTAAATAGGAGCTGCCTGACACAGTAAAGTCCACCAAAAGATCCTTAAAAGCTACACATCATGCCGAGATCCAAAGAAATTCAGGAACAATTGAGAAATAAAGTAATTGAGATCTATCAGTCTGGAAAGGGTTATAAACCCTTTTCCAAAGCTTTGGGAATCCAGCGAACCACAGTGAGGGCCATTATCCACAAATGGCGAAGACATGGAACAGTGGTGAACCTTCCCAGGAGTGGCCGGCCGCCCAAAATTACCCCAAGAGCGCAGCGACGACTCATCCAAGAGGTCACAAAAGACCCCACAACAACGTCCAAAGAACTACAGGCCTCACTTGCCTCAGTTAAGGTCAGCGTTCATGCCTCCACCATCAGAAAAAGACTGGGCAAAAATGGCCTGCATGGCAGAGTTCCAAGAAGAAAACCACTGCTGAGCAAAAAGAACATTGAAGCTCGTCTCAATTTTTCCAAAACACATCTTGATGATCCCCAACACTTTTGGGAAAACATTCTGTGGACCGATGAGACAAAAGTGGAACTCTTTGGAAGGTGTTTGTCCCATTACATCTGGCGTAAAAGGAACACTGCATTTCAGAAAAAGAACATTATACCAACAGTAAAATATGGTGGTGGTAGTGTGATGGTCTGGGGCTGTTTTGCTGTGGCAGGACCTGGAAGACTTGCTGTGATAAATGGAACTATGAATTCTGCTGTCTACCAAAAGATCCTGAAGGAGAATGTCCGACCATCTGTTCGTGAACTCAAGCTGAAATGAACTTTGGTTCTGCAGCAGGACAATGATCCAAAACACACCAGCAAGTCCACCTCTGAATGGCTGAAGAAAAACAAAATGAAGACTTTGGAGTGGCCTAGCCAAAGTCCTGACCTGAATCCTATTGAGATGTTGTGGTATGACCTTAAAAAGGCCGTTCATGCTCGAAAACCCTCTAATGTAACTGAATTAGAACAATTCTGCAAAGATGAGTGGGCAAAAATTCCTCCAGAACGCTGTAAAAGACTCATTGCAAGTTATCGCAAACGCTTGTTTGCAGTTGATGCTGCTAAGGGTGGCCCAACCAGTTATTAGGTTTAGGGGGGCAATCACTTTTTCACACAGGGCCATGATGGTTTGGATTTTTTTCTCCTTTAATAATAAACACCTTCATTTACAAATTGCATTTTGTGTTTACTTGTGTTGTCCTTGACTATTGTTTAAATTGGTTTGTTTGTGTGTGTGTGTGTGTGTGTGTGTGTGTATATATATACATATATATATATATATATATATATATATATATATATATATATATATATATATATATATGTATATATATGTGTGTGTGTGTGTATATGTATGTATGTGTATATATATGTATGTATGTGTATATATGTGTGTGTGTGTGTGTATATACACATACACTCACACACAACACAAATTTAAAATTTTATTATTATATTTTCATGTAGATTATCATTTTTATTGATATATACACTCACTGGCCACTTTATTAGGTACACCTGTCCAACTGCTCGTTAACACTTAATTTCTAATCTGCCAATCACATGGTGGCAACTCAGTGCATTTAGGCATGTAGACATGGTCAAGACAATCTCCTGCAGTTCAAACCGAGCATCAGTATGGGGAAGAAAGGTGATTTGAGTGCCTTTGAACGTGGCATGGTTGTTGGTGCCAGAAGGCTGGTCTGAGTATTTCAGAAACTGCTGATCTACTGGGATTTTCACGCACAACCATCTCTAGGGTTTACAGAGAGTGGTCCGAAAAAGAAAAAACATCCAGTGAGCGGCAGTTCTGTGGGCGGAAATGCCTTGTTGATGCCAGAGGTCAGAGGAGAATGGCCAGACTGGTTCGAGCTGATAGAAAGGCAACAGTGACTCAAATAGCCACTCGTTACAACCAAGGTAGGCAGAAGAGCATCTTTGAGGCAGATGGGCTACAGCAGCAGAAGACCACACCGGGTGCCACTCCTTTCAGCTAAGAACAGGAAACTGAGGCTACAATTTGCACAAGCTCATCGAAATTGGACAATAGAAGATTGGAAAAACGTTGCCTGGTCTGAGGAGTCTCGATTTCTGCTGCGACATTCGGATGGTAGGGTCAGAATTTGGCGTCAACAACATGAAAGCATGGATCCATCCTGCCTTGTATCAACGGTTCAGGCTGGTGGTGGTGGTGTCATGGTGTGGGGAATATTTTCTTGGCACTCTTTGGGCCCCTTGGTACCAATTGAGCATCGTTGCAACGCCACAGCCTACCTGAGTATTGTTGCTGACCATGTCCATCCCTTTCTGACCACAATGTACCCAACATCTGATGGCTACTTTCAGCAGGATAATGCGCCATGTCATAAAGCTGGAATCATCTCAGACTGGTTTCTTGAACATGACAATGAGTTCACTTAACTCAAATGGCTTCCACAGTCACCAGATCTCAATCCAATAGAGCATCTTTGGGATGTGATGGAACGGGGGATTCGCATCATGGATGTTCAGCCGACAAATCTGCGGCAACTGTGTGGTGCCATCATGTCAATATGGACCAAACTCTCTGAGGAATGCTTCCAGCACCTTGTTGAATCTATGCCACGAAGAATTGAGGCAGTTCGGAAGGCAAAAGGGGGTCCAACCCGTTACTAGAATGGTGTACCTAATAAAGTGGCCGGTGAGTATATATATATATATATATATATAATTTAGCGGCATATAGAGTGTGTCTGTGTGAGTGAGTGTGTGCCCAGCGATGGATTGGCGCCCTGTCCTGGGTCTATCTGCCCAGCGCCCGAGACGTTCTCCCCTGGATGGGCATGGGGAACCCCACCGCAACCCTAATAGAGGATAAAGCGGGAGATAATGGATGGATATATATATAATTTTTTTGAGGCAGTCTCTGTTCGTTTGTTTTTATATACATTCCATCCAGATGAGTGTTATCTCTCAATTAAAGAAAGCACTAAATATTTTCCCTAAATTTGCACAAACGGTCAGTTCGACTTTGGTAATCTAAATTTTTGAAGGTCAAGGTTGCTAGGCTTTTAGTTATCTTCCATCTTTTCCACTTTGATGTGAGCGACATTGCAGGAATGACTTGAGGGAGTCAGAGATATACAGCTTCATGGCAGTAATTATTATTTTAGTGTTGATTTTTTTTCGGCGATTTCATGATGAAACAATGGCATGAAAATATAATGATAAATTGCAACATTATATTTATATAAATTAAAATTGCCTAAATGTCACAACACTGTCTGTACAATAGTGCTGAAAAATCATATCAACAGCATGCACCATATTTAAGGTATATTAAAATGAAAATAATTCATATGCTATGATGGACAAATTCTCCAACTCTGCACTACTGTAAGTGTACAAATGCTTCAATATAAAATGCTAACAATACACTACAGCAGAAATATATACAGGAGGGATTTAAAACAGGAGGGATCACTAGCTCCTCAACAAAGTTCTGTTGGCCTGTAGGGTAGTTCTCTGAACTCCACACTGATGCGCTGTCTGTATGATCCCAGAAGAGTTTCATGTTTTCCAGGCACTGGATGTCCAGTAGTATTTTATATATATATATATATTTATATTTTTTTCTATTTTTCATTTTAATTGCTAGTTTATTATATGCATTTATTTTATTCACTGTTAATTGTCATAATGTTCTAAATTGTGTGTTTTTATAAATGTATTAAATTTGAGTTGGGTAGTTCATGAACTACCCAAACCGTGTCACCACATCTTTAAACCTCTCCTTCAGCTTTTCTTTCTTCCTTCTCAACCTCCTTACACAAATGTTACTGAAAATAATTAGAGCAACGACAGCTAATGAAAATACAAAAAAAAGTCATTTTTATAATCTAGCAGCCAGGTTTTCATGTATTTAACACATATAACGCAAATAATATTAATAGTAACTGAATAATTATTGTAATAAACAATGAAACAACTTGATCACAAGGACAGATAGGTTGGCATGATGTTATACTAGTTAAAATCCATAGATTGTTATTTACTCACTTGCAGGTCATAAATTCAAACAGACATCACGCCATGATAATTTACAGAATGTTGCTAACTCTTCTGAGTTTTGTTGTTGTACTTTATTTCAACAATATGGATAAAATCTAAATCAATATTGTGTTTTCCCAGTACCTAGTATCTTGGAATTGGGATTATATTCGTTATGGCATTTTTGTGCTGGAAGGAGATGTGAGGTAATCTCTACTGAGCTCAACCACAAACATTGTTCCGGCATGATCTATAGCAGTTGATTAACTAATGTAAATCAGGATCTGGAGCACATTTTTTTTTAAACATGATTTTCTTCCCTTCTTAACAAACCTCTAAGCCTCTGTTCCACTCCTAACATATTTTCACCTTGTAAGCTCTTTTAAGGGTTGATGTTCTTTATAATAAACATATGTTCAGGATAATTAGTGGGAATTCAGTTGAAACACTACTAATTTTATTTGTTTTGTTAAGTTTATTATTAGTTCTTTGCCCTAAGAATCTTTATACCTATGGCACCTAAAGGTAACGATTAATAAACTACAATATTTTTCCACTAATATAGTTATTTAGTAAATAGTTGGATAATCTAAAAAGTAAAGAGAAGAAGCCAAATCGGTATTCAGATTTTCAGATGTGATTGAAGAAATTACAAATCAGTCTACAAATTTTAATTATTAGATAAAATATCAAATTAAATTGGTCCATAATTATTGGACGGCACAGTGGCTTAGTGGTCAATACATTCATATCTTGGCGCTGGGGATCCAGGTTCAAATCTCAATGTTGGTGGAGTTTTTATGTACTCTCCATATCTGTGCGAGTTTCCTCTGGGTTCTCCGGTTTCCTCCCACAGCCCAAAAACATGGATTCAAGGTAAAGTGACTGCTCGCCCCATATAGTCTTTATGTGTATCTTAGTGAGTGTGCCCACTGCCCAGCAATAGATTGGAGCCCTGTCCTGGATATATCTGCTTAGTGCCCGAAATGTTCTCCCCTGGATGGGAATGGGGAACCCCTCGCAACACTAGTAGGGGATTAAACCGAAGATAATGAATAAATGAATCAGTAATTATTGCCTTGAAATTACAATAAAAAATGCATCATTGAAGAATAATATATAAATACGTTTGATAACTAACATTCGAGTTTCTATGAAAGAATAAATAAATAAGTAAAATGGAAGATATCTAAACTCTACTTAGGTTCAGGATTTTTATGATATTTTATTTATTTAAGCTGTACAACATCCCAATTAATTTCCATTGGAAATTTGTAATCCATTACTGTATTGCTACCCATCTAATCAAGTCCTTACCTCAGCACACACAGACAAACAAACAAAAAAGCCATTGGCTTTGAGGTAAAGTGGTTGTGTACTCAGATTTCTTGCCCTAAACCCCGAGTATCTGAGTAACAGATAACATAACCTGTACATTGTATTTTTGTCTTAAGTTGGTTGAAAATAATGTTATCTGTAACAGCTTAAAAAAATTATCTGAAGCCCATTCTCTCAGAATATTAATCACATCTTGCCATTAATCCATACTGAATAGAGCTAATTAAAATCGAATCTGACCCCATGCACATTTTATTTGATTATTGGCAACAGAGGATAGTAAATAGCCTCACCACTCAGAACATCTCATTTACCATGCACACAGTTGCTATCGCCATTTTTTTTCAACAGCAGCTCAGTTTTTCACTATATATCTTTGGCCATTTTACTGATTGAGTTGACATGAGATGAATTTAAATTCCCCCAGGCATTCAATAGCTTATCCCAATGTTGATAATGTGGCCATCAATCAGTGTAAAGTGTGACAGACTGATATAGAAGCAGCATGTCTGCTGTGTGAAAGTGTGGGTGGCCAAGTATTTGTTGGCTCTGCTGCGCTAAGGTTTATTTATATTTAATTTTACTAAGAGCAACCTGTTACTGCACAAGGACTCATTTGGAATTTGGCTGGTTGTGTACCCAAGTTTTGATAAATGTCTTAAAAATAGATTTGTAGATTGATACATACTTTATTGGTCCCAAATGGGGAATTTATGGCAACCAGCAGATGTATGATATTGCACAAATTAAACAAGTTCAAAATAGAAATAATAGAACTATATGCACTGTTTGTAACATTAAAATTTGAAATTAACATTTGGTTGTATTTATCCAAAACATTTATCCCTTTTTAAACAGTTATTATTTATGAGGGTTAAGGGGTTTGATAACTTTAGATGCATTAGTTTTATTTTTGTGTAAAGTCTCGAAAATGTTATTATTATTATTATTATTATTATTATTTTTTTTTTTTTTTTTTTTTTTTTATGGTTTAAACAAAATTAATGGTTTGAAAACAGTCTAATCCCATTCCAGTTGCAAAATGATTTCTGTTAATGTAGACAAGAATATTCTTAAATTTTCAACAGTCAATTTTTACTGTTAACTGATTAAATGTCAACAGTTGAATTGTATAAAAGCAAAACCACCCTGAGGTTTGTGTCTGTGCTGTTTTTGGTATTGCTTCATTCAGAGGTGTGTATATATTTATTTATTTATGACAACAAATTATCTCCCTAAAAATAAGACATATGGCCATATTTTAGTGAGCCATCACCTGCGCATGTTGGTGTAGAACGTGTCAGTGTGTCTTTGCTATTGTAACGATGGAAAAATTACGCAATGTGCTGTGCGAAAATTCATGTACCAATTTTCCTAATTTTTCATGGGCTAATTTTAACTGTGTCACTGTGTTTTCTTTTTTTTTTTTTTTTTTTTTTTTTTTTTTTTTAAGAAGAACCAGGTGTGCTCTGACTTTGGCTGATTGCTATTTTAGCGGTGCAGCTACCAGGACACAATGCGCTGGTCCATGAAGTTCTCCATTTTACTATAAATGAAGAGCACACTGTATAGTGCAGACTATGTATGTACAAATATACTGTATAATAGCATTTAGTTCTATTTAGTGTTCAGTGGTGTTAGATATACGCCTGTGTTGATAGTTCACCTCCAAGATGGCGATGAATGTCTGACATCTGTCTACAGTAGGATGTTTTCAGTCAGTAGTGCACCTGTGTTTACTGTCGCAAGATAGCAATATGCCAGAAATGTACCACACCTCATTTTGAGACCACCATGCCCAATAGGGTAGATATAATTACAAGTAGTATTTCTATTTAAACAAGAAAGGTGTTAAAATTTACTGCTGAGCATTATGTGCGAGGTTAATGATAGGGCCCATAAACTGGACCTCTCAAAACAGACTAGGCCTTGTGCATCCCCTTTGTTATTTGGTATATGGGTGGGTTGGGAATCATAGCAGTGAGGTAAGTAAAAAAACAATCTTTTAAGCGTAATATTTATCATAAAACCGAAAGCTGTGCCAACAGATACTTAAAAATAAGCAATGTAACAACTGCAACAGATGAAGTAGTAAAAGTGTGATCTGTTTTGTCTACTGTGATTGCACACAGAGGAATCTGTTCTTTACATTTAACCCATCCATGCAGTGAAACACACATACACACACTTAATGAAGTGAGCACACGTGCCCGGAGTGGTGGGCAGCACTGTACATGGTATCTTTTGGGGTTTGGTACCTTGCCCAAGGGCACTTCACTACTTGGTCGGACCAGGAATCAAACCGGATCTTCGGGTTTACCACCAGCCTACGACTAATAGGTTAATGATCAACTGCAATGTACTAATGATGGCACATGGACGACGGAAGGCAGCTAGCAATGGTGTTTATCACTAAAAATCAAAACACAAAGGTGACCTCTCCAAACCCGGTTCACTGTTGAAAAAACACAAAGCAAAATTTTCAATAATAGACAAATGCAGAGAAAGCTAGAACCCAGCAACATGAGCAAAACAACACAAAGATCCCAGTGCACAGAAACCTATAAATAGAAAAGAAAGTGCGGAAACTAATTAAGGTAAAGTGTGTGCAGGTGCTAGTACTCTGGGGAGGAAGAACATGATTTGCCAGAGAAAGGAAATGGAGCCAGTGAAAGTGAATGGAATGAAGCAGATGTGACAATTACATAATTTTTTGTAAATTAAGTCATTGATTGGATTTTGCATTGGTGGTGACAGTGGCTGTGTTTCTTATACTTGTCCCCTGGCATAGATAGTGTTGCCAATATTTACACGTGATTTAGGTAATAGGGTAAAAAATGTTTTAGTTTTGCCACTTTTTATGCAGCTCATTTCTTGTTTCCACTTCAATTTGGTTTACCACCAGAAAAAAATAACTTAGCTATTTCTGTACACACTGCTAGTAAATTGTTTCCAACTGTTACTTCTTAAGTGGGAGACAAAAAGTCGCTAACAAAAAGTCAAACATCTAACAATTAGTGATAGCTGCAAATTATGTAATAAACTAAATTTAGCTACGGTTACTTTTAGGGTGGTAAAGGAACCTGTCAGTGTGTGGGATTATTGGGCCTGTTTATATTTAGTTTTTTTAAAAGTTATTTATTATTATTTCTTTTTACTTTAAATTTCTTGGTGTATTTTTGTACAATAATGTGTCCTGCATTTTTGTCTGTGTGTGTGCATGCACATGCAGTGTGAGCAGTCCCACTTACTGAGGGAGCATGAAGAGGTGCAGGAGCGAACCACACTGCGCTATGAGGAGAGAATCACAGAGCTGCACAGCATCATCGCTGAACTTAATAAAAAGATAGATCTGCTGCAGGGCACTGCCATCAGGTACTACTACCACCACCACTTCTGCTGCTGCTACTGCTGCTACTACTGCTACTACCACCACTACTACCACTACCACTACTACTACTACTACTACTACTACTATCATTAGTACCATTACTTCTACTACTACTATTACTACCACCACCCCTACTACTTCTACCTTTATTACTACCACCACTGGTACTACTGCTACTGCTACCAATACTAATATCACTACCACTAGTACCACTACTACTACTACTACTGCTACTACTATCACCACCACCACTACTGCTACTACTACTAGCACTACCACTTCTACCACTACCACCACTGGTACTACTACCACTACTACTTCTACTACTACTACTATCACCATCACTGTGACCACCACTATTACCAACACTCCCAACACCAAGTTCCCGGTCAAATAGTCTATGCTGGAGCCTTCCATTTCACTGGTTCTTACACAAGTGAGGAAACACCCATAGCTTCTTTCAGCGTGTAGACTGTACATACACACACAAGCACAAACTCAGAGTACATTTTACATTATTAACCATTTTTCTATTGAAAATACTTACATTCAAGTACCTAAAATTTGGACAGTTGCATTTTATTTAGCATATATTTGCTATGAATAAAATAATCCACTGCGCTATTGGAAATTTATTGCCAAAATCATGCTTGTCGACCTTATTAATTAGCATTTTAGTAGAAAGCCTGATGTTTTTTAGAACAATGAATGTTGGCATCTACAAATGGCTGAATAATTTTAAATTCTAGAAATAGATTGAGGATTAATCTTTTCACATGGTTTATAATTAAATGTGGATTTTGCTGAAGTAAAGCTGCCAAGCTTCATTTGCAGTACAGATCTGCATTTTGTTTCTTGTTTAAAATTCAACTAAAGTTGAATGGCTTTATGCACATTCTTCATCAGTACATCAATGTTTCACTTGAATTCCTTTCATATCTAAGTAAACCTATGTTTCTAAAGAACATCTTAATGGCCTCCAACACAATGCCATGTTTTGATCAGATGTTTATAGTATTAAAAGCTTTCAGTACTAAAATAATTTTAATACGTTCTAAAGTAAAAACAAATGAAACCAAAACTTATTCATTTTTCAATATGAGCAATATAATCAAAATAATAGAATTTTACACATTTCACACATTTCTAACATAAACTAAACATTTCAATTCCCTGCTTTTTACTCACCGGTCCAGAACATTCTTTTGTAGATCTTGAAAGCTTAGGGTGATTTTTGATGCATGTTCTACGTTCTCTAAAATGTCTAAAGATGTTTATTTTTTATTATTATTATTTTTATTTTTATTTTTTTTTACTTTTTCTGGTTTTACTCAGAATTCCATCAAGCTGTCCAAACCCAAGTTCAGTGTAAAACTGGCCAAAACCAGAAAAAAATTTTCATTTACTGGATTATTATCTCATTTGAAAGAATACAACCCACCTTCAGAATAAAAAAAATTTGGGTATTTTTTTAACTGGGATAAAACTTGTAGTAAAGTTCTGTTTCTTTTTTTGTTTTGCCTTTTTTATAAGATGTTTGTTGTCTACACACCATTAATATCAGAATCAGATTTCTTTTGCCAAGTATGTTACACACAGTGGCACGGTGGCTTAGTGGTTAGCAGGTTCACCACTCAGCGCTAGGGGTTCCCAATGCCCATCCAGGGGAGAATGTTTTGAGCACTAGGCACCCAGGACAGGATGCCAGTCTATCACTGGGCACAATCACTTACAGACACACACACACAAACATATATTCTTTATGAGCTATTTCAGAACATTCAATTTACCTTGAATCCATGTCTTTGGAATGTGACAATCTGCTTGTTGTCTACACACCATTAATATCAGAATCAGATTTCAAGTATGTTACACACAGTGGCACGGTGGTTTAGTGGTTAGCAGGTTCACCTCTCAGCGCTAGGGATTCCCGGTTCGAATCCCAATCTTGGTGGAGTTTCCATGTTCTCCCTGTGTCCACATTATCCTCCAGGTTCTCCGGTTTCCTCCCACAGTCCAATAACATGGATCAAGGTCAATTGCATTCTCCAAATGACCCCATATAGATTGTGTTTGTGTGAGTAAGTGTGTGAACAGCGATAGATTGGCGCCCTGCCCGACGCCCGAAACGTTCTCCCCTGGATGAGCATGGGGAACCCCCCCCACGACCCTAGTGTGTGTATGTTACACACACAAGAGATTTTGTTTCTCTTTTGTTACATTACAGGACAATTTATTTTACTATAGTTACAATTTAGAAATTGCAATGTGTGTATGTATAATATAAAATATATATATGGTGCATTTTGTGCTGTAGTGCAAAGCTTGTAGTGTAATAGCTTGTCTTGTCATTATGACCTTATTATTGCCCTTTTGGATCCAAGACCAAAGGGTGCTAAGTATAGTGTGTTTATTCATTTTTTCTCTCTCTTCATTTATCTTTCTCTCAGAGAGGAGGATGAGTTGTCCGAGCTGCGCTCTGAGCTCAGCCAAAGTCAACTGGAAGTCAATGAAGATGATCACAGTGTGGATCAAGATGCTGACCAGGCATCTGTCTCATTACCTGAAAACCAATCAACACTGGTCACTGCAGACATGGGTGAGGAACCCTGAAAAGGAAGCATGCATAAGGTTATCAAAGAAAATATTGGTATAGTCGGATTAGTGTGACTATGTTGAGAAATTTTATATTTAAAGTGTTTGTTGTAAAATATAAATTTTTATAAGGTTGTGGTAATTACAGCTGCAAAGCATAGTTGAAGTATGTATTTGCCATTGTATGTGTGATGTCATTTTCCCATTATCAGCAAAAGTAAAACTTTTGTTTTAAAATTTGAAGAGACAATTAGGAGTTGTGATGGTGTCTACATTATTTACAGTTTGTGCAACTGGTAGTTCATTCATTATCTTCCTCTTAATCCTCTACTAGAATCTACTAGGCTTTCCAATGCCCATCCAGGGGAGAATGTTTTGAGCACTAGGCACCCAGGACAGGATGCCAGTCTATCACTGGGAACAATCACTTACAGACACACACACACAAACATATTCTTGCAGATTGGGACAGATTGGGATTCTAACCTGGATCCCCAGATCTGAGAGGCGAACCACTACGCCACCGTGCCACCTGCCTCGGGTAGTTAACACACTTATTTACAATTTTAAGTAGACACCAAAGGCTATTGTGTCGAAAAATCTCTGTAAATGTGCAGGTCAATAATTCTGAACAATAGGTTGAATACTTTCCAAATCTTAATGCTTATATCTGCATGGTTTATTGCAATGCATTGATGTGACATAAAATAATAATAACATATAAATTTGTATTTTTTATTAGTTTAATTAGTTAGCAGTTGCACAGACTAATTGATTAACCATTCATTATAATGTTTTGTAACAGTGTTCTCAATTTGATAAGTAGTAGCTCATCGGATGATCAAAGAATGCAACAGATTTAAAAGTTGTAGTTGCAGGATTTCAGTGACCAGAATTTCTGGTTACATTAGTTAAATATAGAAAAGTAGGGTTCAAAATGCATCTTTTCACTGTGTACAGGTTGGATCTTGTATGCGTTCTGTTTTCACCCGATGTTTTACATGCTTTTTAAGCTTCTTTTTTATTGTTTTTCAACGGACAGTCTAGAGAGTGGAATAGAAACTGTTCTGTGATATTTAAGAACTTTTTCCAGTTCCACTTGAGTGTTTCAAAGTATACACAAATAACACTAATAGAAACACAGCTGTTGTTGGAAAGTTGTTGCTGTTGTGGTGCAACCTGTTTCTGTATGTTGATACACTTACTGACAAAAGTATTAGGACACCCACACACTTACAGAAGCTTTTATGACATTCAATTTCAATCTGGTCCCCGTTGCAGTTTCCACATTCCTGTTAAGTTTTTGTGTACATGTCTGTTGAAAACTTTTATATTGAGGATCATTAGTTAAATCAGACACTAATGTTGGACAAGCAAGCCTGTCTTGCAATGTAGTTATTTATTTTCAAGTTATTTATTTATATAGCACTTTTTACAACAGTACATTGTCACAAAGCAGCTTTACAGAATGAAAAGCCTTTAAACCCCAAAAGAGCAAGCCGAAGCGACAGTGGCAAGAAAAAACTCCCTTTTATGTTGTTATTTAAGGAAGAAACCTTGGGAGGACCAAGACTCAGTGGGGGACTCATCCTCCTTGAGCAACCAGGCAGCAACAACAATGTAGGACAGCTATGTACAGATATTAAACAAATGGAAAAGCTAACAACTGGAAAACTATATGTGAGTCCATTAGGGGGTGTCCTGCAGGACCGCCTTGTCAGGTTCCATCCAGTATTCGTCTCTATTCTAGTTTATTTTAAATGCATTTACAGAGATTTAGGTCCACGATCTGTGGAGGTCAGGCAGGTTCTCACCAAACCAAACCACATTTATGGATTTTGTGCTGTACAGTATATTTGGGTATTATCATGTTTGAACTTAAAAGGGCTCAGAACTAACTGTTTCCACAAATTTGAAAGCAATAATAACTTAATTAGATAAGACCTGATAAAATAAGATTAGGTTAGATGAGGGCATCTGTCTTTAAACACTGGGGATTGAAATCCTGATTTAGTTAGAATTTCCATGTTCTGTGCGTGTCCACGTGGGTTTTCTCCGGGTATCCGGTTTCCTCCCACAGTCTAAAATATGCATTCAAGGTAAATTGGTCCCTCTCTAAATTGCCCCTATATATTATGTGAATGTATGCCATCCAATAAATTGGTGCATTGTCCAGGGTGTATGGATCTGTCCAGTGCCCGAAACATTCTCCCCTGTTGTTCATGGTAACTCTAGTAGAGGATTAGGCGAAAGATGATGAAATGAGATGTGATAACATAAAATAAAACTTTATTATTATTCCCCCCCCAGAGGGGAATTTTGGTTTCAACAGAATTTATACAGATATGCAATACCATATCAATACAATACAATACAATACCATAATGTGCATGAATTATACAACAGGTAATCAGTAGGTTTAACAAAACTATACAGATGTGCATTAAGCAGGCTGAGGTAATTAAAAAAGGCAATGAAGTGTTTTCACAATGACATTGTTATTGAGTACAGTATATTGCGTATGGTGCATCATTGTGGTAGGAGATTTAAAGAAGTCAAAATGGTAGGTGGGATTGTGGTTAATTTGGTCAGTGGAGGTACAGATACTGTAGACTGTTTAAAGAGTAATGAATTTGAGTTCAGAGTTGTATTGTCGGATGGCAGATGGAGTTCTTTTTTGCAGTGGAGCATGAGTAGTCCGCTGCTCAGTGTACTCCTCTGTATTATGTAAGATGTGTGTCCTTTTACCTTTGTGTATATGGTATATATCTGTTTATAAAACTGGTAGTTCTGGTCTTTAATCTGATTGGCTGTTTGTCCAGTCATGACATTATTAACAATAATGCACACCTCTGACTGCTTCACGTTCTTATCAATGCGTGATATACATTACATCATTTTCCCGATGTGAAACTGTGTTTTGTAAGTTGACCACTAGGTGGTTGTATTTGATTGTTAGAGTTAGCGTTCACTTTAAAAAACAGACTAGCTCACATTGCAGAAGGCCAGTTTATTCATGATTTTGCTATAAATAAATGCATTTATGATTCGAATCCTGTTTTTTTTTTTTTTTTATAGCATGTTTGGAACTGTTTTCTAAAAGTAATAAGTTGCATGAGTTGTGCATTATTGTGAATATATCACTGAAAAGAGCTGTAACAACACACAAACAACAGCTCTTTCCTGTGATTAATTCACAATAATGCACAATCTTGGGCAAAAATTGACAACAGCTCTTTCCTGTGATTAATTCACAATAATGCACAATCTTGGGCAAAAATTGCCCTATTGCTTTTTGTCTGTGTTTTCCAATACCTATTTAACCTTGTTTCAAAGAATATACTCAACGTGAACTCAACCTTCCTTGTGTACCTGCCAATTTAAAAACATCTTAAAAACAACTAAAAATCTAATTAAGTGTAGACTTCAATAAAAAAAAAATGTGTTTTTATTAACTCATTGCTTGTGTACAATTCAGCTTGTAAAAATATAGTTTTCTACGTTTTATTGTCAACATGCCATATAACCAGTCTTTTCAGTGTGCGTTGGTTAAGTAATTATCTATCCAAATCTGGTTGGAGTTTCCATATTCTGTTTGTGTCCACATGGGTTTTCTCTAGGTCTCCGGTTTCCTCCTACAGTCCAAAAACTTGAATTCAGGGTAAATAAATTGCCCCCATATAGTGTGTGTCTGTGTGAGTGAATGTGTGCCCAGCAATGAATTGATGCATTGTCCAGGATGGGTCTGCCCAGCGTCTGGAACATTGAGCGCAGTGAACCCCCCTGAGACTCTAGTAGAGGATTAAGCAGAAGATGATGAAATGAGATGAGATAACATAAAATAAAGCTTTGTGCTGTGTGCAGTTACAACTAATAAACTAATTAGGTGTAGACGTCAAAATAAAGGGGAAATGTGTTTTAATAACTCTTCGCTTGTGTGCCTTTCAGCTTGTAAAAATATAATTTTCTATGTTTTCATTGTCAACATGCCATATAACCAGTCTGTTCAGTATGAGTTGGTTAAATTATTATCGTGAATTCAGGACTGTGAAGCAGAATTGTTCTTATCATTCCAGTTATTATTTCTGGATAAAGCTGGAGCTTAAATAGCATTTTGCTGTTCTGGGGCATTTTCCATTAGTGAGCTATAGACCCATTGTTGTTGGGGTTTTTTTTTCTGAGTAATGTGAAGTGTGTGTATATGTTTATCTTATCCCTGAATGGAAAATGGATTTGTCCTCAAATTCTTAAGCCAAACGGTTCTTGCCTTTTCTAAAAGGTGCTTTTGCTTTCGTCCACATTTTCCATTCTGTCATTTCTTTTGAGAGAACTTGATGAAAATTTCTTTCTGCCTGTCAGAGCTTTTGTCTTTGTTTGCTTGATCTGCAGAAGTATACACACCCAAATGTGTGCCTGTCAGCAGAGAGGAAGCAGCTATTGTACTTCTGGAATTAGCTGTTGTTTCGTTAATCACCACATCCTTTTGCACTTTAACTGCATTGATGGATAAGACACATTCCTGTTCTTTAAACTGTAGTAGATAGATGTAGTTGTAATGAGTAGATGATGAACTGTTGACTGTCGACAATCAGTTAGGATCATTTAACTGTAATGCTACTCTCAGTACTGTGTTAAATATGTTCACACCAGCTTCATTCATTCAGACCTTGATTTAAACTTAAAATACTTTTTTCATTTAAAGCATAAAATATTGTCAATTGTCTATTAGTTATGATTTGCAATTTGTAGCAGAATAGACATAGGCATAGACAAAAAAAATCCCAGCATGATTTTTTTAGTATTTAATATTTAAATAAACAGTTTATTACAAATTGTTAATGCATTTTACATTCAATACCTAGGACATAATTATAAATCTGAATGTACAGCCACAACTAAAGATTATTAATTGTTTATAATTAATATTATAATATTATAGTATTATAATATTATAATATAATAATAATATAATTTATTATCTTAGTGTTTTAGGTTTTCTTTTATGATATTTACATCTAACCTTAATAACATGATTTTAAAACTATTTGTATCAGACCACACAGTTTTTAAGATAGCAAATATAATGGTACATGCGAGCAAAAGGTGTTTTCTTCAGGTTCATCATGTTGGATTATTTAAACTTAAACATAACACATAACTTGTACAGCATTTATTCATTCATTATCTCTCAATCCTCTTAATCTTCTGTTAGGGATTTGGGGGAAGTTACCCCCCATACCCATACACGGGAGAACGTTTTTGGGTATTGGGCAAATACACCCATTTTGTATTGGGACATTCAGACACACAAATATGCACTATATGGGGCAATTTAGAGCATTAAATTTACTTTGAATCCATGTTTTTAGACTGTGGGAGGAAGAAAACCTATTCGAGCCTGGGGAGAACATGGAAACTCCGCCCAGATTGAGATTCGAACCTGAATCCCCAGTGCTGAGAGGCAAACGTGCTAACCACTAAGCCACTGTGCCACCCACTAGTACAACAATTTTAGACATTTACTAAATAATTGAATCCACTCACGAACTGAGCAAAAGATTCTAAATGGGTCAATTAGGAAAAACATTAGCCAAACATTCGGTGATATCAACATAGTCAAGTTTCATTGTGAAATCATTATGAAATAACTTGTGTGGTACTCTGAAGATTAAATTAAAACAAGGTAACAAATGAAAAACCATAAATAAGAGACACGCCTGTGTTTTGGGAGGAAAAACTCCTCACCATGAAGACAACACCCAAAATTCTTTAGACACAGACGTGCCAAGTCTTCTTCTTAAAAATGCTGGTGGGATCAGTGTAGGTATTCAATCTTCTTTCTCCTTTGCCTCTTCACAGTTAATTCTGGCTTGTAGGCATTTAATCACTCTGAAGTGCTTTTTAATTCACATCTGATGTGTTCCTCTTAGCAAGCCAACAAAATCTTCAGTAAAGGCATGCAGCGCACAGCGATGTTGTCAGTAATACCCTCATTAAACTAAATAACACACAATCTGCACACAGACTCAGGCATTGTTATTCTGCTTAGTTTAAAATTTGGAATTAAGATTGTTGTGGTGTTCTTCATTTTCAGAACTCTACCTTTTTAATAATGCACACTTGCACACAGCAAACAACTCCAGGCAAATGTTCAGCTTAATGGTAAATACAATTCACACATTTCCTGATGCTGCCTTTTAATACTTGGCCTCTTTTATTATTTGTTATATATTGCGTATTAGTTAAACACACTCACCGACCATTTTAATGGTGCAGTTCATTGTTTCTGCTCTGATAATATAGATGAACTTTGTAGTTCTGCAATTCCATTCTGTAGTCCATCTGTTCCTCGACATACTCATTACTCCCCTTTAATCTGTTTTCAGATGTTCAGAACCCCTGCAGAGCCGGTATTATTATGATAGTGAATGATGGTACAAGTGGATCAGTCATCTGTGTGTTTTGATTGGTCCACTGTCCTCCGTCTCACACACAAACACACCATCACCATGTCACTACTACTGCAGCACTAAGAATCATCTACCACCCTAATACTGTCTCTGTGGGGGTCTCAATCATGGGAGAACATACTAAAGTTGACTAACAAAGTATGTAGTTAAACAGATGGACTACTAAAGCTTGTAATTGTAGAATTACAAAGTCAATTTACTATATAATCAGAGAAACTGAAAAAAAAACACAGTCAATGTAAAATGGATGAAAACCTAATAAAATAACTTTAATATATATCAGATTGCTTCAGGCAATATTACTCAAAAATAATCACACTTTTGGTCTTCTTAGGATTTTTTGTGTAATTGGTTTCGTACCACCTTTTTACCCATGTTGAGCTAACAACCATCCTTTCATTGTGAAATCCACATGTCCTCCTCATGTCTGTGCAGTCTGTTTTTCAGGGTCTTTAAGTTTGTCATGCTGATAAGTACATTGCAGATGTAAATGTGTAAAACTCCTAGTTGACTTAATACTCTTAGCTGTCTTCTTGTCAGTAACAAGCATGCATAGTATGCATAGTAGTTGTGAATTAGTAAAGTGTTGGCTCATAAATTAAACCGTTTTTTGGCTCTAGCTGTTAACTCCAGATGGCATAATACTAAGATGTGCAGAACATAATATAAATCACATTCTTTATTACAAGAATAAAGCTAATTACAATTACAATTAAAACAAATTTAATATTAAAATAAGAAATTAGTTTAAAAATTTTTAATCATGTATTTCAAACAATTGTCAATATTATATTTTTACCTGACAATTGTATATTTTTCTATTTTTCTATAATTGTATATTTTTCTAATAACTATTATTTGATTAAGATATCTGATTGACCTGGCTGAGCTTGTTAGACATCACATTTTCACCCAATCCAATGGGTTAATTATGGCAGCTATTATTATTATTTTTATTACTATTATTATTTTATTATAATTTTATTATCTATTAAACAAATGGACACGAGTTGTTTGACCTCTCACACACTTCTGTCTCTGGTGCTGTATTTCATTATTGGAAAGTGTTGAATAGAGCGGCATTGGATGTATGATACACAGGGAATTGTATGAATTTTTATTCATTCATTCATTCATTCATCATGATCTCCTTAGTCCTCTATAAGGGTTGCATGGAGAATCATCCAGGGGAGAACATTTTGGCACCCAGGACAGGGCGCCAATCTCTCACTGAGCACAAACTCAATCACACACAGGAATATAGTGGCAATTTAGAGCAGCCAATTGGGATTGTAGGAGGGAACCTGACAACCCAGATGAAATCCAAGCAAACACGGAAAAAACATGGAAACTCCGCCCAGATTGGGATTTAAACCTCGAGCCATAGTGCTATGTGGCGATCGTCCTAAACACAATTTTTTTACATATATTAAAAAAAATTGGTAATTTGGTAACTTTTTTTTATAACATTCCTACTACTAGTTCAGGGTCAGATGTTTGCATGCTGTTGCTGATAGTGTAAGATGTATCTACTTTCTGTCCTAAGATAACCTCAGTGATCTGAATTCGGAGCTGCAGCGAGTGCTGACTGGACTCGAGAGCGTGGTTTGTGGTCGGAAGAAAAGTGCTTGCAGCCTGTCAGTGGCTGAGGTGGACAGACACATTGAGCAGCTCACTACAGCCAGCCAGCACTGTGATCTTGCTATTAAGGTTGGTTATATTTCCTAAAATCTTGTTTTGAAAACATAGAGTGAGGTGCAAATTCCTACAGAAAATGTCTGAAAAGTTAATACTGTATATAATCACGAAACACTGTTTTAATTGTTGGTGCCAGACCTTTTGGGATTTTTGCACATTAGTCTCTTGTAAATGTTTATTTACAAAGATGCAATAAAAACTTATTCCTTAAGCAGATGAAATGTCTTGTATGTGAGAGAGCTCAAAATAGAATGGCCGGACTGGATATAGTTGACAGAAAATTACTTTGATAGACATTCTATACAATACTGAGTAGATAGCAAAGGGCATTCTCATGGTCAATTTTTGGTTCAGCAATGTTATCTGCCCTAAAAAAAAGTACAGATGAATTCATCTGACATAAAATATACTGAACCACCAGGTTGTTCCATCAATGAATCTGTTCTTCCCAATATTACAGTGAATACATGTCGTTATTAAAGCAAAGGAGGTGCAAACATTTCAGAATGTTAACTTTCATCTCATTTGTAAGTCGCTTTGGATAAAAGCGTCTGCTAAATGACTAAATGTAAATGTAAATGTAACTTTTTTTTCACCAGACTGTGAATTTAGTGTGGTTTAAGTAAATGAGTTTTAAGATTTACATTGCTTCAGCCACATCAAAGATTATGAAACAAATTCATAACTGTGACTGTATTCCCTTGCTAAGGAAAGACGGAGCCGTCTACAATTAACTTTATTTGGAAGTAATTAATGCACCTGACGTGGTTTCGCCTGATAAACATGTGCAGCTTTTATAAGCTGTAACATCTTATGCTGCGGGGAGAGAGAATCCCCAGGGACAGCAGGAGCAGGAATTTCTGCGATATCAGTAACCCACATTTGTATTTAAATAGATGAAAAAAATCTTGTCTGCGGTCCTCATTCAATTACCCCTCATTACAGAAACATATTTACAAATTGAATTCACTAAATAATTAAAAGGTAATTTTGCAAAATATGACCAACACTATGATGCTCTTAAAGCTGGTATTTCTTTGCTCGGCAGACTGTGGAGGAGATCGAGGGGGCACTGGGCAGGGATTTTTACCCAAGCCTGTGTGAAGAGCGTGTTCGCTGGGAGAAAGAGCTGGCTGGTCTGCGAGAGGAAAATGAAAGCCTGACAACCATGCTCTGCAGCAAGGAGGAGGAACTTAACCGCACCAAAGCCACCATGAGTGCCATCCGTGAGGAGAGAGACCGACTTCGCCGTCGTGTGAGTTATTACAGACCTCAACGCATAGCATCACCTATAAAACAGCAGTGGGCCACACGTTAAAGAGACCAGCATGAGTGTAGTTATGTAACAGTTTAAACTGTGATGAGATAAACTAATTGCAATCAGTAGTGAGCTGGGTTCGAAACTGATTCAACCTTTATGTTGTGTTAAGATTTTGTACACTTCACTTATTCTAAAAGTTCCAAATGACTCACTGTCTTTAAATCATTAAAATGGTACTGATTGCATGTAGTAAACATATATTTAAAAACATGTCAGGAAAAATAAATGTGAATTTTGTTACCTAAATATTCACCTTGATGTGTAAATGTTTGAAAAATGTTGTTTCACTTAAAACAAACAATACCAATGACTTGCTTTGTGTGTAAAGCCCATCATGTTTTCTTTAGGTTTACCATGAGGAAACCTGCCCGTTTTTTTTTGTTTTTTTTGTAAATATTTGCATTTAATAAGTGGAAACATGCTTTGTGCTGTTACACATGGTCATTTTTAACCCCTAAGACAAGTCAAAGGTTAAGAAGTGTAATTCTTGCCACCTGAAAGGTAAGGGTATGGTCTTGCCACCTGAAATCAAAACTTTTAGAAAATTCCATCTCATTATCTTCTGCTTAATCCTCCAATAGGGTCAATAGGGGGTTTCAGTTTCAGGCACCGGAGATTCAGGTGCTGTGCAGATACATCCAGCACAGTGTGCCTATCCTAGGCACACACACTATATAGGGGCAATTTAGACCATCCAATTCACCTTAAATCCATGTTTTTGGATTGTGGGAGGAAACTGGACTACCCAGAAAAAATCTATGCAGACACTTGGAGAACATTCACCATGAGGTGCTAGGAGTCGAACATGCTAACCACTACACCACCATACCATTCACTTGGTAAAAATATAAATATTTAAAAAATATATTTTTTAATTTAGATGTGTAAAACTTGATATACACTTTAAGCAACTTGTGACCCAGCACTGATTTAAAAAAAATATTTTTTGGTGTTGCATTCAGTTACATTGCCACAGATCAGCCACAAAACATCAGCCAAAGCCACAAAACATCACCGGATAAATATTCAAATTCCAAATAGTGTGGCGTTCATGCTGAAAATTATGTTTAGCTTTTAGTGTTGTGAAGAAAGAACAAGAACAAAACTGGGACTGAAAAAAAAAAATCAAGTTTGGCATGGCATGTGGACATGCTGGACAGAAAACCACATGAGACAGGAAACCACAAAAAAGAAATAATAATTTGAAAAGTTTATTTAAACAAACAGAGTGACAGCAATATAAAATACCTTTGGACACGTGCACATCCTACATACCACACTGTAACAAGGGGTGGGCACGAATGAGGACCAGAAACAGTATTTCTCTCAACAGGAACAGGTTTTATTACAGAGTACTTAAAGTCACATCAAACTTCAGCTGTAATAGCCTGGTGATGCTCGCGGAAGTCTCCATGGCATTTGGTTTCCCAGCTTATAAGGCTGCACAAGCCATCAGATAGAGCAGGATCAGGATCTCCTCCCCACCCCCAGTGCCACTGCACACACATATGTTAAACTTCAGGTGAGCATGTGACCCCTACAAACCCAAACCATACCTCAGGTTAAACACTCCTTTAACTGTTGTGCATGTGATGGAACTAAATGGTACAGAGCTTTTACTGATCTGGCTGATGCTGCATTTACCATTGCCAATTGCGGGTGCATCTACACTTAATTATAGTTGCTACACTTAATTATTGTTAATATATGTGGCTTAAGGGTATTTTTTCTGTAGTCATGAATGTAATTTTACAAAACGTGATCAAATATTGTAGTAGCTGCTTTATATATTGGTATCATGAGGATTCAAATTATTAACTATATAGAAAGTACCATTTTATCTAATACTTTAATTGCTTTGATATGGGTCTGACCTTACAGGGGTTCAGTGCAAACCCTGAGATCATGGTTCTGTGATCTTTCCCCTTTCATTTGTTTCATCCTAACACTGCACTCATTGCCCTTCAGAGACAGATGTAGCTGCTATGTAGTTTATGGTTTTGTGGTCTGTAATAGACAGCAAGCAAATAAAAGTAGAGCACAGAAGCATAAGCTGACCATTGGCCACAGGGTGAGGCTCTGGCATAACACACACATATATATACACACACACACACACACACACACACAAACACAAGCCAGTTAACCAGTGGTTTCAAAGCCCAATCTAAAAAACCTCTGTGAACGTCTTAGTTTGTAATTATGGTTTTTCCTACATGTAGCGTTTAAAGACTGTGGCCTGTACATTTAAATATAGCCACTCTGCTAAAGTGCACCTCTGAGATCACTCTGTATGATTTAGATTTGTAATAGATCAATTTGGTGAGCTAAAAACAGCCATGCACTTGTCTGTTAAAACAAATGTAGCCTGCCGCTCAGTTAGTGAAACATACATTGCAGTACTGTTGAGATGGGGGTATGTTGAAGCTTTCAGATCAATACAGTTTGGACATAATCCAATCTGTCTGCCTTTCTACGATCAGCTGCGGCTACTTAGCACGCCAATGAGATTAGCAGTAAGGTGCATTGAGCAGACAGGGCTAAAGGCTTTTCGTGTACGTAGGCAAGTCAGTGTCCTGGGATATCTGAGCCTCAGACCACCCAGCACTTACTGCCACAGAAATGCCACCCGTCTGCACAGCCAGCTCTGTAATGAAATCTGTCCTGCCACTTTCTAATTGGACAGATGCATTGCTCCATGTTTTCTGCTGGAGCTTCAGCACATGTTCACCGTACGTGGTGATGTACTCAGAGACCGATCGTTGCTTTCTTCAGTCTGGAATTTATGATTAGTGTTTTTAAGTCTGTTCTGTGGAATTTCATATCTTACCATGAACAGATACATTGTAGATCCTGTATGCAGGGTGCTCTGTTACATTATAAATAATGCAGGTAGACTTTCCTTGGCCTCATTTATTAATTTCACACGACCCTGTGCCACATTGAACGATGGCTTTGGTGTGTTTTACTCAAATGGGGGAAAGTGATTAGGGGTTTTGAATTACAGTCAGAGAGATTTGTTTGGATTATTTTTTTTCTGTGTGTAAGTGAACTAAGTGAATTAATGGAAATAGAAAAGGTTTTAGATTTATTTAATTCATTTATTTCTAAAGCCATGTATTTTAATTAGTGGTGGGGAATTGAGCCTACCCCAGCACTTATTGTTGAAAAGTGACAACACCATCAAAGAGCAAACTCACAGATACAGAAAGAACATGCAAATTACATAAATAAAAGGTTTGTATGACCAATGTATGGAAATATAGGCCACGGGTTTTATTTAGTATTAACCAAATCTAACTTAAACAAGAAATGTTACATGTTTTTATTGTAACATGTTACAAATAGCATCCATGAACATTATTATAGTGTTAGCTAGCGCTAATTAATATTAGTTGGCCAGTTTAGCTGTTCAAGTGGTTGCTAAGCTTACAGTTCCAAATAAAACTATTGGCATTTTCTCTCTAAATAACATAATAGCTCTACAGTCATGGCCAAAAGTTTTGAGAATGACACAAATATTATATTTTCACATGATCTGCTGCCATCTGGTTTTTATGTGTGTTTGTCAGATGTTTTTATCACATACAAAAATATAATTGCAATCATATTATGAGTAATAAAAGCTTTTATTGACAGTTAGAATGAGTTAATGCAGCAAGTCAATATTTGCAGTGTTGACCCTTCTTCTTCAGGACCTCTGCAATTCTCCCTGGCATGCTCTCAATCAACTTCTGGACCAAATGCTGACTGATGGCAGTCCATTCTTGCATAATCAATGCTTGCATTTTGTCAGAATGTGGAGGTTTTTGTTTGTCCACCCGTCCCTTGATGATTGACCACAAGTTCTCAATGGGATTAAGATCTGGGGAGTTACCAGGCCATGGACCCAAAATCTCTGTTTTGTTCCCTGAGCCATGTAGTTATCACCTTTGCTTTATGGCAAGGTGCTCCATCATGCTGGAAAAGGCATTGGTGTTCACCAAACTGCTCTTGGATGGTTGGGAGAAGTTCTCTTGGAGGATATTCTGGCACCATTCTTTATTCATGGCTGTGTTTTTAGGCAAGACTGTGAGAGAGCCGATACCCTTGGCTGAGAAGCAACCCCACACATAAATGGTTTCAGGATGCTTTACAGTTGGCATGAGACAAGACTGGTGGTAGCGCTCACCTCGTCTTCTCCGAATAAGCTGTTTTTCAGATGTCCCAAACAATCGGAAAGGGGATTAATCAGAGAAAATGACTTTACCCCAGTCCTCAGCAGTCCACTCCCTGTACCTTTTGCAGAATATCACTGTCCCTGATGTTTTTTCTGGAGAGAAGTGGCTTCTTTGCTGCCCTCCTTGAGACCAGGCCTTGCTCCAAGTGTCCCCGCCTCACAGTGTGTGCAGATGTACTCACACCTGCCTGCTGCAATTCCTGAGCAAGCTCTGCACTGCTGGTAGCCCGATCCCGCAGCTGAAACACTTTTAAGAGACGGCCCTGGCGCTTGCTGGTCTTTCTTGGGCACCCTGGAGCCTTTTTGGCAACAATGGAACCTCTCTCCTTGAAGTTCTTGATTATGCGATTGATTGTTGACTGAGGTGCAATCTTTCTAGCTGTGATACTCTTCCCTGTAAGGCCATTTTGAGCAGTGCAATGACAACTGCATGTGTTTCTTTAGAGATATCCATGGTTAACAGAAGAGAAACAATAATGCCAAGAACCAGCCTCCTTTTATAGTGTCCAGTGGTGTCATTCTTATATAATCATGACAGATTGATCTCAGCCCTGTCCTCATCAACACCCACACCTGTGTTAATGGAGCAATCACTGAAACGATGTTAGCTGGTCCTTTAAAGGCAGGGCTACAATGAAGTTGAAATGTGTTTTGGGGGATAAAGTTCATTTTCTAGGCAAATATTGACTTTGCAATTAATTGCTGTTAAGCTCATCACTCTTTATAACATTCTGGAGTATATGCAAATTGCCATTATAAAAACTGAAGCAGTAGACTTTGTAAAAATTAATATTTGTATCATTCTCAAAACTTTTGGCCATGACTGTAATTATGCAGACAGTAAACACTATATACATTACAAAGAGCAGCCAGTAACAAAAACTGAGAGTTGAAAGAGAAACCGTTTTCTCTCTTGAGGTGTAGCGCAGTTTCAAAACACCAACGGTCCATTGCCTTGAGCATTGACTGAAGTTCTGCCGGAAGAACATTAGGGGCCACTACAATCAAAGGTTAGATCAAGTGACTGTATTCAGTCATTAAGCCAGAATGACGGAGCTGCCCACAGCGTTGCCTGTAGGCATTGTTTAAATATCGACCTTGTGTGCTCATATATCGGCCGATGCCGATTATCTAAAAATGCCAAAAATCGGCCCCGATTAATTGGCCGGCCGATCAATCGGTCGATCACTATACGCGAACACTCAATAATGAACAACCTCGAGTTCCTTAAGTTTTTTTTTTAAATGGATATAAACACACTATAGTAAAATAACAAGGTTTAATTTGGAAATGTGTTTACCGAAAACAAATTTGGTAATACATTTTTTCTACGATCTAATCCAGTACGGTATTAAAGGTGAACATTGATTGCTGAGTAACAGGATCTCGGTTTAGTGCTCATTAGAGTAAATAGCTGCCTCACAGAAACTTAAATCTGATCATCCAAAACTACTGTAATCAAGACAGTGCAGTTACATTTTCCTGCTATTTTAATGTCTTTGATAATTATCAAAGACATTAAAATAGCAGGAAAATTTAACTGCACTGTCTTGATTACTGTAGTTTTGGATGATCAGATTTAAGATTATAATCAGATGACAAGTAGACAGCGCTAGATAAAAAACACATTGTGATCTGGTTAAATTTACATTATTTACAAATATCCCATTATTAATTTAAAGCATAAATAAATTATGTGGTTGAAAATATCAGCTTGAATTTTATAAACAATTTAATATTTTATGTAATACAATATAATATTCTTTCTCGTCCTCATGATCCATTTTAATTTTTCATTCCATTCATTATCTTCCGCTTTATACTATATTAGAGTCGCGGTGGGGTTCCCCATGCCCGTCCAGGGGAGAACGTTTCGGGCACTGGGCAGAATCACCCAGGACAGGGCGCCAGGGCGCTGGGCACACACTCACTCACACATACACACTCTATATGGGGCAATTTGGAGAACTCAATTAACTTGATCCATGTTTTTGGACTGTGGGGGGAAACGGGAGAACCCGGAGGAAACCCACGCAGACACGGGGAGAACATGGAAACTCCACCCAGATGGGGATTCGAACCGGGAATCCCTAGTGCTGAGAGGCGAACGTGCTAACCACTAAGCCACCGTGCCGCCCCATTTTAATTTGATGATGTTTTTTTTTTGTTGTTGTTTTTTTTTCTGTTCTGTGCAACCAGTTTTGCAATTAGAATCTGATCAAATCAGCAGATGGACTTCTGTGATTAAATTACATTAGTTGAGTTCTCTTAAAAACTATTATATAAACTGCTCTTCTTTTAGGAAACATGTTGACAGTAGTTTAGTATCTATGATACATATTTTTTTGTGATTTACAATATATGATTTTATGCATGCAGTGCCACAACCTACTGAATGACTGCAATGCAAGATTTGACCAGTTCCCATTTTCAGTTAAAACATCTTCTGAAAAAGGAAAATGTAGGTGATGAGTTTGGAGTGGTATTTGGAAACTGCAATCGTCCTTCTCCTTTCTAGGTTTACAATGTCCTTTGATGGCAGATAGGAAGTCCTTGCTTTGTCCTTTGGCATCCTCTGTCCCTGCAGGAAAGCTTTGTTTGCCTGATTTATAAACACTGTGGAGTCACAGGGACACACACACACATACACACACAAACACAGCGTCCATAGGGAGTAGATGGTAGTAATATCTGTTTTCTCTCTGGGAGTCTCGCTGGATGTCTTATCACTTGCACACCTGCACATACTCACATATGCACAGAAACGCAAACACCTATCACAACCATGTCTTTTTAGGTTATTGCCTTTTGAACTGTGAGTTTAACTAAATCTATTGATCTTGAACTAAATTATGCATGTTTAGTTTTTTCACTGCAACTAAACAACTTTGTTAAAAAGCAAGATTTTTATGGTCTGTAATGTAAGTGTGCATGTAACCGTGTGAGTGATCAAAAAAAGTGCATCAGAGAAACTTGCAAACCAGTTTCTCTTGCAAATCAGTGGAGTCACAACCTAAAGGCAGACAATAATTTTACAAAAATAAAACAGATATGAGGTCAATGTGATCTTTGATTGGCAAGTTTAAATCAAAAGTGGATAATAATACACTCTGGAAAAAGACTGATGAGGAACAACATGATTTCTAATCATCATAAATTTAAAAATAAATTTCAAGTTGGTCAGAAAGACCTTAGAGGGTCAACATACCAGAAAAGATCCAGACATATGATTTGGCACAGATTTCCACTGCATGCCCTTCTGGAAACTGGAAAAGAGGAATGAATTTTAGACCTGGCATAAAGTATAGGTATATAGTGAGTGCAAAAGCATTATAAAACAGCATTATAAATGTTTTTATATTATAATAATAGAGGCTCTTTTCAAACTTAGGAAGGAAGGCATCAGCTTTATATGCAAGTTAAGGTTTTTATCTACATTATGATCTTACATATGCATACACACACAGGGGGCAACCAGAGGTCCTCTCTGTATGTAGTCTGCATGTCCTCAGTGTGCCTGCAACGGTTTACACTGGGTCCTCCAATTTCAAATTTCAAATACATAATTGTAAATAGTAAAAGCTAAAAAATTCATGCATTCATTCATTCATTATCTTCCACTTTATCCTCTATTAGGGTCGCAGTGGGGTTCCCCATGCCCATCCAGGGGAGAACGTTTCGGGCGCTCGGCAGATACACCTATCGCTGGGCACACACTCACTCACACACACACACACACACTCAAACACACTCTACATGGGGCAATTTGGAGAATTCAATTGACTTGATCCATGTTCTTGGACTGTGGGAGGAAACCGGGGAACCCGGAGGAAACCCACACAGACATGGGGAGAACATGGAAACTCCACCCAGATGGTGATTCGAACCAGGAATCCCTAGCGCTGAGAGGCGAACGTGCTAACCACTAAGCCACCCTAGCTAAAAAATTGTCCGTTAAATTTCCTGTGTCACCTGTAACCATTCTGGTTGAAAGATAGCACCTGATGTTGTGTCACAGGAGTGACGCTGAATGAGGAATCATTAGATGAATAAAGAGAGGTTTTTAATGCAAGGAACACTGCAGGGTACAAACACACACACAGACAATCTGGACAGACTTAAATTAATGCCTGAACGTGGACATGAGTGTAAGGGAAGTTTAAATAGTAAGGAGGCGCACATGTGACAGGAAACACAGCTGTAGATATGAAAACCAATAAACAAATACAGCTCAAACAAGGACCAATTAATGTCACGCAGACCGGACGAGACCAAATGACACACAGATAGGAATGAAACCCTATGTATATCTATGCTGTTTTAGGATTAAACATCTAAATATACCTAAACACAGACACAGAGAACTAAATAATTCAGCAGGACTGCCTGTCCTGCTCTTGTACATGCATGTGTGTGTGTGTGTGTGTGTGTGTGTGTGTGTGTGTGTGTGTGTGTGTGTGTGTGTGTGTGTGTGTGTGTGTATGTGTGTGTGTCTACATGCATATGCAAGTGGAACTGTGTGTAATTTTCCTATTTACTCTTTATTTTAATTTAACTCTTTTTTTCATAGTTATTTCTGTCTATTCCATTAAGGAAAAGTTAGTTTTATGAGCCCAGTTGTTTAAGTAGAAGTTTGCTTTATTTGCTTTATATTGTTTGCTTTACTTATTGTACAAGTAATGTGTTCATTTGCTGTCATATAATGATTAATAAAGGAATCTAGAACAGAGTCTTAGGGGTAGTTGCATGCACTTGTCTTGTCTGTCCAGCATCATTCAGCCCATGTCATGATTTGTTTTATTTTTGAAACTCCTGATATAATTGTTCTTTATTTATCAGCCCACATTGACACCAGGCTTACTGTAGTTTCATAGTTCACTATTTGAATGAAATGGGTTGCAGGACTCATGTGCCATGTGAATGATGAGCCTAAAGTGCAGCATTAAATCAGCAAGCAGAAAACACTCTAACTTATTGGTCTCTCTCATGCTTTCTCTCTCTCTCTCTCTCTCTCTCTCTCTCTCTCTCTCTCTCTCCCCCCCCCCCCCCCCCTCTCTCTCTTCCTCCCTCTCTCTCTCTCTCTTACACACACACACACAAACCTCATTTATCATGCTTTCATGTATAAAAGTATATAGTGAGCACTAGACCCTCTGGTCTGTGTTAGATTCATCAAACTACTCTGCTGTGAAGCATGCCTTTTTCAAAACTGTTGAATCAGCGTTTGCTATAGTGAATCCCACCCACTGGTCATTATTATATAATAGACTATTGACATTAAATATTAATCAATTTCATTAATAGTCATAGTTTATGTTCTTATTTATTTTCTTTGTGCAAAAAAATATCTCAATTGCTCCGTATTCTAAAACTTTACTGGACTGCTGAGACTACTGGATATAAAGAATTAAAGCTAAAGATGTGCAGAAATACCAGTGGAGACCTGCAAGCAGCTGGTTAGCAATTATAGAAAGTGTAGTTGTATTGCAGTAATAGCCAATAAAGGCTTTTCTATGGTGGAAATAAGGCTTCAGCTCAGCTTCATCTTTTGTGTTCTCTGTATTAGTCATTACAATAATGTCATCTCTTTATGAGACTGTAATGAGGGGTGAAGGAATAAGGACTGGAGAAAGGATTGCTCTTCAAAAGGAACAGGCTTTATTCACACACACAATATTCAACATACATTTAAACTACAGATGTGTTGGCTCAATGTATCTCGCCAAACTTACTGCTCCATGGAAGCTCTCTCCCCATGGCATGTGATGATGGAGCTTATAAAGACTGTGTCAGGTGTGCTAATTACCCTCAATAATCAACAATGTTGGCCTCACCTTTCCTTCCCCCCTAGCACCACCACGTAACCATCCCACTGCCCCCTCAGCAGATTCTGAATACCACTGCGTCTCTGATTCAGTCTGCCTGCGAGCTCCTAATGTCATCTCTTACGTTGTTATCTATTTTTTTTGTTTCTAGGTGCGGGAGTTGCAGACTCGTTTGCAAAGTGTGCAACCCAGTGGTCAGTCTAGCCCGGGTCGTGTGACCCCCGCAGGCCGACCCATCAATCCCAGCACAGGGGAGCTCAGCACAAGCAGCAGTAGCAACGACATCCCTGTAGCCAAGGTAAGCAACAAATATCAAATCGCTTTTAAGATTACAATTTTGATCAATGTTACAAATTTGATCAATGTTACAATGATCAAAGAGTGATACAAGATACAAGATCAAAAGGCATTATTTATGTATATTTAAAAAAAACGTTAGTTCTGGTCCTTAAATCTGATTGGCTGAGCCGTCCAGCCGTAACATTATTGACAGCTATGCACAGCTCTGACCGCTTTACTTTCCTGTCAATGCGTGATATTCAATGCATTATTTCCCCCATTGTTTTTCCAGTGTTTTTCCCAGTGAAAGCAATCTTCTGGTTAAAAAAGGGGGTACAGATACATGTAAAAATATTTAAATGTTAATAGGAACAAATTTATTGCATTATGAATTAAAATCAGCAAATCAACACCCAAAGCCCAAAGGAAATATAAATTAATATAGTATTAAGGTTTTCTTTTGCTTAAGTTCATGTTTATATGAACTTAAATAAATACCATTTGTAGACCCAGCCATTTCTATGTTTTAATCATCATAGATATTAGATGTATACAGATATTTGCTTTTTGATGTTGGAGTGGATTAGTGAATTCTGCTCTGTGAATGAGTTCTCGTTTGTATTACATGTCATGTCAGAGAGTTAAATATTAAAGCAATTATTTTATTGCACTGATTTAAATGTGGGTAGGGGGGTTTCAATTAAATGGTAGAACACAACGGGGAGTGTTTTTCCACAAATAACATCACGGCTGAAGATCATGGGCATAATTTTATTCAAAATAATACAGTCTTAAGAGTTTTATTGCTTTATTAACAACTCCCTTAGCCACAATTAAATTACTGTAACATCTATCAAGAGCCATTTTCATCAATAATAGGTCACAATAGACTGAGATTTGGCTGGTAATTTAATTACCGATTTGGCTCTGTGAGTACAAGTAGTTTCCAACTATTGCATAATTGCACAATAATACATTTAGCACAAGTTAAATATCATTAATTGTTTGGCAGTGAGTCAGTATAGTTACACAGTTTGGGTTTACAAAGCTATATTTTGCTGTAAGAACATGTCTCGGCCAATTAGAGTACAAAGCACAATATCAAGTAACTTTTTGATAAGAATATATATATATAATATATTTGATAGAAATATGTTAGGATTTATCAATAAAGTTAAATGCAATACATTGATTTTAATTGTTTTTAACTCGTGTACAGTAGTATGCTAAGCTACACAACAGCCACAAAAATTAAATAAACAATTACAATTATTGGTAAGAGGCCTTAGCCTCTTAGTTGTCATGTTCTTATTGTGTCAACATTGGTTGACATATTAGAGTCCAAAAACAAGGAATTAAGGTGGTTTGACTGCTCTATATTGCCCCAATATAGTGTGTGTGTGTCTGTGTGAGTGAGTTGGTTTTTTTGTTTTTTTGTTTTAATTACTGAAAGTAATCAAATGTGATTACATCAGTATTGACTAAATTTTTTTTTTTATAATGGAACTTACCCGTCTATTTTGTATTTTCAGGTACATAGCATACTTCATTCAATCATCAGATTATAATACTAAAAATTTCAAATGGACATTAGTTTTAACATTATTTTAACAGTGTATATTGTATATAGTCTTTAAGTTGAGCTCTGTTCAATCATTTACCAACTGTTGGTTTAAACCTACAATGTTAAACTGAACTCGCAGTAGGTTTCCTCAGCTTTTTAATTTCCAAATAATTATTAGAGACTCATTTAAAATTGAAGGCTCCTTAAATAAGCAACGAGTTTAAAAGAACTATAAACTGTAAATCAATATTAACGGCAAGTTCTATTATCCTTATTTAACTTGTATAGTTTTTGTAAGAGACAAGCTTATTGTTATTGGTAAATGTTTCCTATTAATTAAAATGCTTACCTTTTCATTTTCTTTATTAGTTACTTAATATGTAGCCAAAAAAAACAAATGTTTTGTTGCTGTTAACAATGATTGGTTAATAAAGCAAGTAACCTACAATGCACATCTCAGACAGTATATTTTAATGATGACAGAATCAATTTTTGGTTCTTGACTGTAAAATTACTAAGACTAGCATTACAGCTTTCTGCTGACAGGATATGAGGCAGTTGATCATTACTACTGGAGTGTTTAATATGAGAACTACACAGAATGAGGTCATTCTATAGAGCTGTGCAATTGATTTTGTGACATATGACCACTGAAGAATTCTTCAAGAGCTGAAGCGTGTAGAGCTTCTCTGTCATATAGCCATATCACATTGCACATTACAATCATTACCTGATATGGACTACACTTAGGCTGTAACACATAATATATACATACACGTGCAAACACTTACACACATAATCAGGGTGTTAATCTGAGTGGATGTGGTGGCTCAGTGGTTAGGGTTTTGGGCTATCAATCTGAAGGTTGTGGGTTCAAATCCCAAGTCCACTGAAGTTACCAATATGGGTCCTTGAGCAAGGCCCTTATTGCTCCAGGGCTGCTGTGACTAACCCTGTCTTGTTTTGTAAGTCGCTTTGGATAAAAGTGTGTTAATGTCTGCTAAATGACCAAATGTATGTAGTCTTGAGAGAGACATAAATCTGAGCTGCAATCAAGGATTCGTTGAGTTCATTGAGTCGTATAGTTAGCGACACCCTTGAATCAACATGCAAACACAAAATTAGCATCTTTGTAATGTTTCTTAATCCGATGTGTTACATAAACATTCTATTTTAACTTATCGTCTGATTTCTTTTACTTTCTCCTTCTTTCTACCTTCAGATTTTTATATATATATATATATATATATATATATATATATATATATATATATATATATATATATACACATTTGTATATTTAGTCATTTAGCAGATGCTTTTTTCCAAAGTGACTTACAATTATCCTAACTTGGTTGGGGTCAGAACACAGGGTTGGTCATACAGCAACCCTGGAGCAATGAGGGCCATGTTTACAAACCCACATTAGCTACTTCAGTAGACAGTCCATGTTCAGTAGAGGCTTGTGAAACATATGGTCATTTTATGGCAATTTGGAGAAATCAATTGACTTGATCCATGTTTTTGGACTGTGGGAGGAAACCGGAGGAAACCAACGCGGACATGGGGAGAACATGGAAACTCCACCCAGATGGGGATTCGAACCGGGAATCCCTAGGGCTGAGAGGCGAACGTGCTAACCACTAAGCCACACAATAATAATAAATATTTTATGATAAGCTTTTTTAAATGATTTATTAATCATTTTAAGTTCTGAAGCTTTTTGTATTAAACCATTGATTTTTATTTTTTTTTTTTTTATGTTATTGTGCAGTCTGCACTTTATTTCACGTACTGGTTAATCTCATATAAATACATTAAACATCATGTAAAATAAAATGTATAGATATAAATTAAAATTATAGACTGGTCCAGGTTACATTTTATTTACCAAAACTTCCTATTTGTTAAAACTATTAATGTTTAAATTGTTTGTTTGAAATGGTTATGATGTCCATGGTTATCTGCATACAGCAAAAGAAATTTAAACATTTGAACACAAGAGAATCAGCTAAATTTGTAAAAAAAAAAAAAAAAAAAAAAAAAAAAAAAAAAAAAAAAAACACACACAAACAGCATTACTGGCATCTGGCTCTGTGATTAGATGATGATGTCAGGTTCACAGTTGTGGTTTTAGCTTACCCATAGGTTAATTGGTGAGTTTAAAGTTATGACTTTGGTATTCAGCCCAAACTGTCACCACTTCATTAAATCATATACAGGTCCTTCTCAAAAAATTAGCATATTGTGATAAAGTTAATTATTTTCCGTAATGTAATGATAAAAATTAAACTTTCATATATTTTAGGTTCATTGCACACCAACTGAAATATTTCAACTCTTTTATTGTTTTAATACTGATGATTTTGGTACTGTTCTCACAAAATTAGCATATTTCACCCGACCAATAAAAGAAAAGTGTTTTTAATACAAAAAAGTCAACCTTCAAATTATTATGTTCAGTTATGCACTCAATACTTGGTCGGAAATCCTTTTGCATTTGGAAATCAAGGTGCCAGAGTCTGGAGGAAGACTGGGGAGAAGGAAATGCCAAAATGTCTGAAGTCCAGTGTCAAGTACCCACAGTCAGTGATGGTCTGGGTGCCATGTCAGCTGCTGGTGTTGGTCCACTGTGTTTTACCAAGGGCAGGGTCAATGCATCTAGCTATCAGGAGAATTTGGAGCACTTCATGCTTCCATGAAATCCTTTTGCAGAAATGACTGCTTCAATGCGGCGTGGCATGGAGGTAATCAGCCTGTGGCACTGCTGAGGTGTTATGGAGGCCCAGGATGCTTTGATAGCGGCCTTAAGCTCATCCAGAGTGTTTGGTCTTGCGTCTCTCAATTGTCTCTTCACAATATCCCACAGATTCTCTATAGGGTTCAGGTCAGGAGAGTTGGCAGGCCAATTGAGCACAGTAATACCATGGTCAGTAAACCATTTACCAGTGGTTTTGGCACTGTAAGCAGGTGCCAGGTCGTGCTGAAAAATGAACTCTTCATCTCCATAAAGCTCTTCAGCAGATGGAAGCATGAAGTGCTCCAAAATCTCCTGATAGCTAGATGCATTGACCCTGCCCTTGGTAAAACACAGTGGACCAACTCCAGCAGCTGACATGGCACCCAGACCATCACTGACTGTGGGTACTTGACACTGGACTTCAGACATTTTGGCATTTCCTTCTCCCCAGTCTTCCTCCAGACTCTGGCACCTTGATTTCCAAATGCAAAAGGATTTCTGACCAAGTCTTAAGTGCATAACTGAACATAATAATTTGAAGGATGACTTTTTTTGTATTAAAAACACTTTTCTTTTATTGGTCGAGTGAAATATGCTAATTTTGTGAGATGAGCTGTATGCCAAAATCATCAGTATTAAAACAATAAAAGACTTGAAATATTTAAGTTGGTGTGCAATGAATCTAAAATATATGAAAGTTTAATTTTTATCATTACATTACGAAAAAAGAATTAACTTTATCACAATATGCTAATTTTTTTAGAAGGACCTGTATGATTTTTAAATTGTCTAAATGTTAATCTAAAAGTATTTCCATCTAGTGACCTTTGTATATCCTTCTAACTAATGTGGCATTGTGGGGAAACCACTGCTCTGCACATTTATAAGTTTTCTTCATCTGGATTTTTGACAGTATTCACACACATCCACCCACACATTAACTCCTTTGGAATATTTTCATCTGGCCTATTGACACCGACTGTAAACCCACACAGACACAGAATAACACAAACTGTGATGTGGTGGCTTTTTTTGGCTTACATACTTTGGATTTTTGTTCCTCCTGTGTGTATATGTACACTGAACAGCATGCTTCTCCACAGGAGACCTGTGACTTTGATGTCATCACTTTTCACCCAGTTGATGTTAATAACTGTATTGGGCATATCATTTAAAAGAAAAAAAATGTTTTGTATTGTTTAAATATTCAGACTTCTGTCTTTGTACAGTACAGTAATGAGTTAATAAATCTGTACAACATAGCATTACAAATATTTTTTGTTTGCAGGTGGCAGAACGTGTAAAGCTGTACAAAACTCGCTCTGAGTCTTCATCAACTGAAAGAGCCATTCTGGGTTCAGAGATCAGCAGCATTGGGGTAAACATTTTCAGTGTGATAAAAGTAAATCTAATGTTAAGATAACTGATAGAGTAAAAGGAGAACAAATTAAACAAGTAATGAAACAATTAGAATTAAAAAGAGAAAGAGGACAGAAGTAAGGGTATAGACACATTTTAAAAAGAGAGGATGGAAGATTAGAAAAGAGTAAACAGGGGTAGTAGAAAACAAATTGGGAGTGATTTAAATATGGACCTTATAAAGAAGGAAAAAGAGATGTAATAAAGAATTAATGAACTGAAGAAGTGAAGTAAAAAGAGTATAGAAAGAGTAAGGGAGTGTAAAAATGGATATTAAAAAGGAAAATAGCAAGGCAGTGAGCTTGGTTTAAATCTGAGAACATTCAGGTGATGAGGGAGCATGAGCGACAGGATGGAGATAAGAATAGCAGAAAGGTATTTTAGAAGAGCTTAGGGATTTGAGGCTTCAGTCTGTCAGTGGACTTTTGGCTACCTGCCATACCTGTGTATCTGTCCTTCTAAGACATAAAAGGTGAAACTCCCCACCCCCACCTTAAAACATACACTTTTAACTTGGTAAATGTATGTGTGCAGTCCAAACCTGTGATTTTGCCAGGTTTTTTCTCAGCGGTTTTCTCAGACACAGGGTTCATTCAGCAGTCCTGTACCTTGTGCTTTAAATAAGAACACATGCCCTCAAGTCCAAACGATGTAATGAATTACACCATAAAATAAACTGTGTTCAATTTTACACATTCACTGTCTAAAGTGGTAGACATAGTGCTTTATGTACTTGACTATTGAGTAGTAGGCTAAAGATTCAAACTCTGGCTGGTTGCCATTGGTGGGCTCATGAGCCTTAACCCATAATTGCCCTGCTGTTATCTCTAATACCGCCAGTTGTACAGCGCTAAAAGCGCTAAAAGTTCTAAAATTGACCTGAAATTATATGAAGCTACAGAAGATGTTTAGCTGAGACATGTTTTTTTACACAGATATTAGACATTGTTTTTACACAGATATTAAATAAGTGGCAAAAAGATCTGACCACCCTGTTAATCAATGAATTTACATGTGATTCTACATAGCATACTGGCATTCCACAGTTAGGCACAAGCCTAGAGCTTGTGTAACATGGCCTTTTGTGTGAAGTTCCGGTATGCTAACTCACCTATTTACAAATTTGTTTCGGCTTTGTCGATATTTAGTACCTCCAGTGCTGACTTGCAGAACAACAGTATTATCCAGAAAGGTTATGGGTTTAGTGCATGTGTGAAAGCGGCTTAAGAATATCATGTTATGATATTTACTGATAACTCCCAACAACTTTGTTGTCGTGTGTGTGTGTGTGCAGGTGTCAGGAAACGTTGCAGAGCATCTGGCACACTCTTTGCAGGACTGCTCAAACATTCAGGAAATCTTCCAAACACTTTACTCTCATGGCTCTGCCATCTCAGAGAACAAGATACGGGAATTTGAAGTGGAGACAGAGAGACTCAATAGGTGACACACACACACACACACACACACACACACACACACACACACACACACACACACCAATCCCCTGTAAATCAAGACTGTGGTCTGTAGTTGGTTAAAAATATAAATATTGTAGAAAATACTTTGTAAAGGTTAAATCTATCCACATCAAATATTTGTTCGAATTCAAAACAGATACTTTCTGGCTGACAATATGTTTTGAGGGAATTCAATTTACATAAATGAAACAATCTTGATCCAAACATTACAATTTCACAATGGACCACCAAGTATCATTTGCAGTTGGTTTAAACTCTTTAACTCTGTCGTTGTTATGGGAACTTGGATGCCAGTGTCAAAGGCCTTAACCATATGACTATGAAGAGTTTTAAAACCAGTGTTATTTTCTGTGTGTTCTTAACCTTTTAAGTCAATGTGTGTGTTTATTGACTGTTTGTGTTGAATTTCTGATGATTATAGTCAAATTATTTTGGAGTTTTCAGCAAGTGTTTATTAACAAAAAAAACTCTGATATCTGCTGTTGATGTTGGTCCACACAAACAATAGACTATTTTTTAAGCCTGAATATGGGGAATAAGGATTTAGCATAAATCCTTTTTATCTCAATAGGCTGACACGCAGTGTAAGTGAAATGCGGTGAGATGATTGCAGTGCGCAGCACAAGACATCAAAGTTATTAGTTTTCTCAGCATCCACATACAAGGTGTTAAATTTCAGGTTAAAATGAAAACTTGTATGAACAGAACTCAAGTAGTTGTGTATTTGCACTGTGACCAACCACAGTGATGTTGTTTCTTACAGAGTAAGGGTTTTGACAGAGCAGGACAAACCATTTGAACCTGTGGTGTGAACTGTCACCAAAGATTTACACATTTTATACATTATATATATATATATATATATATATATATATATATGTGTGTGTGTTAGCGTCGTCCGTCTTTCCCCGGGAGAGGGCGGCTAACGCGGAGGTATAGCTGCGTTCAGCCGCTCGCGCCTAATGAGCGCTCCCGGGATACCGACCACGCGGGGAAAAATGCGTGCGTCGGTCCACATAAACGCTCCCACGGGATACGACCTTCACGGGGACGGTGTGTAGCGCCGTACCGTGGTTGCACGCGGAAGGAGAGAAAAAGACACCGGGATAAAATCCAAAAGGTATAAATTAATAAAAATTGGTGTAGGGACACCAACAAAAAGGGGGAACAAACAAACAACGTAACGTAGGGTATATAAACCACAAAACAAAGACGGGCGCCGAAGAGAAGGAAAACTCAGAATAAATACAAAAGGAACTAAACACGTGAACAAAACAAACCAATCACCCAACTGAAACAATTAAGGACAAAATGAGGGACAGGTGCCACAGGCACCTGTGACAATATGTGTGTATATATATATATATATATATATATATATATATATATATATATATATATATATATATATATATATGTGTGTGTGTGTGTGTGTGTGTGTGTGTGTATATATATATATATATATATATATATATATATATATATATATATATATATATATATATATATATATATATATATATAATGTGTGTGTGTATGTGTTTCCGGGTTCTTTTTACTCTGTGTTGTGCCTGGGTGTGAGCTACAGTACTGTTAAAAATGTTTATTTGTAATATATACTTTGGGTTTTATTAATAGTATCTGAATAAATTCAATTGATTTATAAAAATAAAGCTTTTTTTAATTTCCCCTGAAAATCTCTATGGCATTATACAGTGTACGTTATATTGATCCATCCATCTATTAAATAATTTATCCATGCATCTATACATCCATACAGTAATACTTTTATCTTTTGCTCTTGTATTTTTTTTTTACAGTATTAAAACTAACAGCTTGGATAAATTACATGTTTGTTTAGCTAGCTTTTTCTTTATTTTGTTGCACTAATAACTGTTCCATAAGTGAAACAGCATTTAAATGTTATAGCTTCACATATTTAAAAACACTTCAAAGTTTGAGGACTATGTTTTTTGGCTTTTTTATTTTATATAGCAGAATTTGGTCTCTTCATTATACATGCTCATTCTAACTTTTCTCAGTTTAACCTCTTGGCATGTACTTTCTGCTTACCTGTACTTATAAAGAAGCTTTCAGAACTCTGGCTCATACTCTCAACCTTACTGAAAGATCCTGTGTCCTGTGGTTAAAGGGAGTTTAATAGTTTTTTTATGTTTAGGTTTATTTTGCTCCAACCTTTAGAACTCCTCTTTAACTTAATTATAGACATGTTTACTTCTTGCATGTGTATCATTTGAATCAGCCTTTTGATTGCTAGTTTATTTTTACCAGTTAAAATGTGGTGTACTGTGATAATGCATGATAAGATCTTATTTCCTGAAAGGTAAGATCTTTACATTCATTCATTCATTATCTCTTGCTTAATCCTATGTAAGGGTCCCTTTCCATAAGAGAATGTTTCACGTGCTGGGCAGATATGCAGAGGACAGGGTGCCAATCTATCACTAGACACACTCACACAGACACACACACAAACTATATGGGGCAATTAAGAGCATCAAATTTGCTTTGAATCCATGTTTTTGGACTGTGGGTGAAAACCGGGGAACCTGAAGGAAACCCGAGCAGACACAGGGAGAACATGAAAACTCCACCCAGATCGAGAATCAAACCTCAGCGCTAAGAGGCAAATGTGCTAACCACTAAACCACCGTGACACTCATACCTTTCCATACTAGTTTAAATATTCTAGAAAGTGAACATAAATCATTCTAAATTTCCAATGAGCTCTTATCTAGAACAGGTTGTTTACACAGTACACAGTTGTTTGAATTTATTTTAATTATTTTTGCTAGCATTAATGTATTTTTTATTAGTGCATACTTATCATACACTTGTCTTGTGTTTTTTGTGTTTCCATCCTAAAACATTACTCCAAGCATATTAATAACTTTCAGTTTATTTATGTGAACCTTGAGTGTCTGAGTTATTCCTAAAATATGCATATTGTATGTAAATTTATGGTGCCTCTTAGCGGGACTGGTACTAAGCTGCATACTTAATTATGTAGCAAAATGAAGAAATGAATTTTTTATAAATTTTAAAGGTGAATAGTGTTTGTCAGGTTTGCTTATCATTTACCTTCTGGTGAAGCTCCCTTTGATCCTTTTTAAAATAAGATTAACAGATGAAATTAAAGCTTGTGGGCTCTGAATCTCAAAGCCTTTGAATGCAGAAATATTCATAGTAATGAGAATGTTTGTGTATGTATATGCTTGTGTGTGTGTGTGTTTGTGTGTGTGTGTATGTGTGTGTGTGTGCACAGCCGAATAGAACATCTGAAATCCCAGAATGACCTGCTGACCATCACGCTAGAGGAGTGTAAGAGCAATGCTGAGAGGATGAGCATGTTAGTGGGAAAATATGAGTCCAATGCTACGGCTCTGCGGCTTGCACTGCAATACAGGTACACACAAACACACACACACACACACACACACACACACAGTCACATCCTCCTGTCTGCCAAACACTTGAACAGTTGCCTCCAGATTGACAGGATAATCTTTACTTACTGATGGTTGGCATGGCAACAGTGGGGTCCTGCCTTCAGTTGAGTAAATTTGTGACAAATACACACACACACACACACACACACACACACACACACAGACAACCAAACACACAGCCAATTAATAAACACATCTGCCAGTCCATGTGTGCACTTTTTTCAGTTTACTTTTTATGTTACTTGTGCATCTTCATAAATAAGACAGCTTCAAAGTAGATGCCATGTTTTGTGAGCACATGTTCCCTTTGATTTGTATGCTAGTCCATGAACTGGTACCTAAACTGGTGTTGTCATAACAGATACATGACATAAGGTTACATAAACCTCAGCCTTGACCAACTGCACCTCAACAATTTTAAGGGGCAAGATACCAATGGATGATCCATATGTTGCATTGTTCATGATCCAAACAGAGGGTAAAGGCTCTGCCCACAAAGTAAAAGCACGGGTTGAGGACTGCCCACACTTTTTGTCAGAATTCTTTCGATGTTGCTGTACCCCCGTTTACAAATTGTCAGTTTATGGTTAAAGTATAACACCAGACACTCCTTCCATACACCACTGCGAACAGCACTGGCCCAAGTCCTCTGTTCTATGCTGTAATATAGCGGGTGCACCAGACACCCCTAATGAAAGTAAATGTACTTTTCTAAATTTTACACCAAACCAAAAACACTCTTAGTGTTACACTCCTGCCTCTTCAGGATCCACTTCACTCAAAGTGGGACTGCTTGATCACCCCCACACCAGGAATGATCATGCGTTTACCACTTTCTTTCCAATGCTTTTGGAGTTGTGTTTAAACAAATAATAAACTCTTGTGTTTAAACAAATAATATGAATGACTGCACATAACAGAAAACTTAATGTGGTGTTCTATGTTCAAATGAGTAGTGGAGAGAATTTCTATATTTAAGGCTTATGGCGGTAAGCGGTGGGTATCACATAGAACCTGGATTTATGTATACCAGGGGTGTAAAACTCAAAGCATTCATTACGTCGCAGGCCGACCAGGATAAACATTTATTGAACACACTAAATGTAAATGTTTTCTGAACATAAATAGGAATAAAAACAGACAGGAATATTTTTTCACATTTTATGTAACTTAAAATCATTTGCTCTCTACAAAAATATATCTTGTCAAAATTATAAAAATTACAACTATGGCCATGCTGCAAAAAACATGATTTTTTTTTTCACAAAGTTAACAATAACAAATCTAAACATTAAGTTTTCTTAGCTCTTGGGCCATCTTTAAATATTTCTGCTCTCCATAAAAACATTTCTGTCAAAATTATACAAATTTAAAATATGAGCTTGGCCAAAAAAACATATCCCTGGGCCATTAATAACAATAATAATAGATCGATGTAAGATTATCTTGTGGGCTGGATAGAATTGTATTACAGGCTGGATATGGCCCGTGGGCTTTGAGTTTGACACCTAAGATGTATACTAAATGTACCCCCTGTCCCAGCTCCTTACTCTCAGAAAAGTTTGTCGCCAATACCACTGGTACCACTTTCTTTGTTTTTCTGTTTATCACCTCATGACCTCATAGTCATTGTGGCCCGTGTCACTTAACAAGTAATTTAAACCTAATTGTGGTCAATTATACAAGTATCTTCTGATGCAAATACATACAGGTGTGTGCCTCTGTGCCTCTTACAGCCTTGTTTTGGTGTCCTAAAAAAATTTTTTCTGTAATATTCTTACCATTGTGTGCTGCTTTGCTCTTAGGTCAACTGGCAGATTTATGTTTTTCTGTTTGAAGGGCTCTCCTCTCAATGTTTTCTCATGACCTCTATAATTTATTTCCATCTGTATAGTTTTTAATAATAAAACAAATGTAATTTGTCCCAATTTTTTACATCTTCATTAACAAACATTAATCTGTATATATTTGAATTCTAATTCAAATCACTAAAATCTTAAAAAAAATTTAAAGCTTGCACAGTTGCACAAGAATGAAAGGCGGGAGTGACAACACTGAAACACTGATCCCCAAATGGTGGCAGTATGTACCCATTCTGCGGTTCCCACTGGCAGCTGTGTGATGAATTGCTTCAGGATGGCAAGATTTGCAATGGCTCCTGTGTTGGCCTTTTCTCTGAACAGCTATCTTTAGCAGTATCTTATCTATTGCATCAACACAAACAAGCAGCTGAAATCAGTGAAGTTCATCCCCCTGAAGTGCCTCTAGATCTGTAAAAGTGTTTAGCTGACCTATTGCAAGGTCACGTAGTATAAGACTGAGCACTGGTGACTGGTGGCAGGTGCTAAACCATGAGTTGAGGTTCCCCCGACAATAACGAAAGCAGTCAAGCTGCCCACTGGCTCACTAGCCAACACCATACTCTCATACAGAAAGCACAAGAAATGCTTCTGTGTCGTCAGCTAGATATGTCATTGCCAGGGTGGGAACCAATCTGGCAAAGGAAGGGAAACTGATGGGGAGTAAGGGTGGTGGTGGTGTGTGTGTGTATGTATGTGTATATATATCTTACTGTTAATGAGTGTTTTATTTTAAAATGAGCTATTTACACCCACAAAAATGTAATAGAATATTTAATTTCTTATATTAAAAAACAAAAAGTAAATAAAAACTTATTTTTTAATGAAGCAGGAATGCTTTTTGTGTTAAATATTTGCTCCATTTCTGTGGCTGTTTTATGTGTCAATAGTGTTGAGTGCTGCATCCACTTTGTTCTGAGAACTGGTGTTTATTGCACAAAACTCCACAGCAAGCATACAGATGAGGACAGTGCAACAAGTGTGTGACCAAAATTAGTATTCAGGCAGCATTCTCTAAAATTCTTTGTGTGTGTGTTTTCATGTGCTTTTCACTGAGCAACTAACAGGTCATGCTTTAAAAAAAAGCAGCCCTTAGAAGAGAAAAGATGAGTAGATCTTTTAAAGCACTTTCATCTTCCTTTGTGTTCTCTTTCCAGCTATGAACTTTGCTGTTGCCCACTGGGCTGAGACAGTAAAGGGAGCTTTAAAAGTCAGTATCAATTTGTTACTGAATACTGGTTGTGTAGCACATGGTGTAAGCACTACAGTTTTAGTTGAGAGCAAAAGCTGAAACTTTCATTGCTGTAGTCTTGTAGAAATATTCATTCTGAACAGAGTATTGCAAATCAGACTGCTTAGTTGCATTTTACCGCACACCCTCCTGAAATCATCATTTTTAAAATTATAAATGTGACATTATGACTTTCTGTCAAACACTCAGCAACAGGTGTTTTAGACCTGCATATTAATTATTAAAGGATTTTTTTGTTTAAATTCATGTAAAAAATGTAACACATTGATATTTGCCAGCTAAAATTATAAAACCTTCTTATGGAATGTATGCTTAGTTTTTTTCATGGAACTGGGTCAGAACCCTTTGTCAGATTCCAGAGCACAAAAAAGAGAGTTATCTCAAAGGTCCAAATGCAGCATTTAAGTATAGTATCCATCATCTGTTCTATTTTTACTCTGGCAAGTTGCATTTACTCTAGTATGCTGTAAAAATAAATTTAAACGTATTGCACTTATTTCTTGCCATTAAAATGGACTTAATCACATTTGAGTTGCACAGAAGAAAGGATTGACTAGGACCTGATGTCAGTAACATGAAGGGGGTAGTAGGAAAGGGAAGTAAATGAGCGCTGGATACATCTCAAGTTTCATTATACTAGGTGGAGGGGTGTTGATACTGAGAGGACAGACTAAGAAACTCATAAAGACATAGAGACAGCACCAGGCTCATAAAGTTAGACCATTAATCACGTCTGGAAAACATAACACTGATCTAAAAAAAACAGCAGTTTCAAGTTTACAAAATTGTTAGGTTTTTAAGGGTTTTCACAACAGTGAAATGTGAACTAACAAAAACCAGCATGTTAACCCACTCAGCAGGAGATGAACTTAAATGACTTTCACAGGATGCATGTCAGACACACTGTATCATTTGGTCATGTTTGGTACTCAGCCTTTTAACAATTTTTTTCATTGTTTAGTACACATACCAACAATCTTTAGAAAACAAACTGTTATCATAGTTTTATTGTTTATAGGTTTTAGTTTCATAATAAGATAGTCCAGAGCAACATCATCACAACAAAGGGGGTACTCCATTCGTCTACATTTTATCAGCTAAACATAACCTTTATCCCTTATTATAAAATGGGTAGTTACAGTCCTCAAATTCGATTGGCTGAGCCGTTTGTTAAGCCGTGACATTATTGACAATAATGCACAGCTCTAAATGCTTTACATTCGTATCAATTCTTGAAATACAATACATCATTTTAAATGATGTACCACGAATGAAAATGCAGATTAATATAAACAGTAAACCAATTTCTGATGAGCACTATGCCAGTATCCAGTTACTCAGCAATCAATGTTCACTATAAAAACTTGACTAGATTATAATACAAAAAACACATTAATGAGTTAAACCTTGTTTTCCTTGTTTGTAACCATTTTATAAAAGCAATAGGGCACTCAAGGTTGTGTATGATTGTGAATATATCATGGATAATATGCTACACAAAACCTGCAAATATTTGTGAGTGTGAAATTATTGGTCGTTATGCAAATGATTTACATAAAAAAGATTTATACTCTTTAGGATCATTTTAGTCACTGTTATTCCTATAGTAAGTGCTTACTGGAATGGTGTGTTTACGTTCACTGATAGATTGTTATTACATGTTGAAGTTATTGACTGTGTTCTGTCTTGTTGGTTGGATCTCATTTAAGTTTTGTATTTTCACTTGTTCTCAAGATGATGAATGTGTTTATGCAGCAAATGTATGTTTTACATTTTTTGCTATTACAGAACTGTTACTGACATAATTAGTTATTATAATAAATACTATATAAACACAATTATTAAAAGGTTTTTGTTGTAAAACAAGCCTGTCATTTATACAGGATTTTAAATTGCAAATGAATACATCTTTGTATAGAAAGGTTGTGAGGTTGCAAAAGGTAGTTATAGCCATGGCAAATAGAGCTGTAATGCAACCCTAAAGACATTAAAATAATTATTTACTTTGTTGTGTTGTAGTGAGCAGTGCATTGAGGCCTATGAATTGCTACTGGCGTTGGCAGAGACTGAACAGAGCCTGGTGCTTGGCCAGTTCAGAGCAGCTGGAGTGGGCACTGTGGGTAAGTATCTAATCGTAATCTAATTGTACACAAACAAAAACACAGCACAAGATGCAATTTAGCGCAAATTGTTTTTGGTAAGATTTGTCATCATTTAACAAATATGTATTGCCATTGTCCCAGTAAAGGATGTAGGATGTTTAGTCCCAGTAAAGGAGTTGTAGTTTCTATTATTCCCAGTAAAGGAGGCGTAGACACTGTACCTGCTAGTCCCAGTAAAGAAGGTGTAGAAGCTGCACCTGCTGATTCCAGTTGTGAGGTGTAGGCTCTGTTAGTCCCAGTAAAGAAGGTGTAGTCTCTATTAGTCCAGTAAAGGAGGTGTAGTCTCTGCTAGTTCCACTAAAGGAGGTTAGTTTCTGTTAGTCTAAGTAAAGGAATTGTAGACTCTGTACCTGCTAATCCCAGTTGGGAGGTGTAGGCTTTGTTAATTCCCAGTAAAGGAGGTGTAGTCTCTATTAGTCCCAGTAAAGGAGGTGTAGACATTATCTCCAGAAAGGGAGCTATTGGTTAACTACCTGCTAATCTCGGGGAAGGGAGTACTTTTTAATTCCAGTAAGGGAAATATAGCTTAGCCTGTTATATTATAGGCTAAGCAATATTTTCCCCTACATACAATCAAAAACAAAATAGTTTTTAATTGCATGTATATTTGTATGAAACAGTGTGTTAAATGTAAATTGTTAAATCATAAATATGATTTGTTTGTTTGTTGCTCAGGCGAACATGGTGGTGAGGAGAGCATCACACAGATCCTGAAGCGAGCACATGATTGCAGGAAGACAGCAGAGAATGCTGCTAAAGATCTTCTGGTTCGACTGGACGGCAGCTGTGGGGCTGCGTTCTCAGTCGGAGGTTGCGGTGTACAGCCCTGGGAGAGCCTTTCCTCGAACAGCCATACCAGGTACAGTTGGGCATATTTAACTGAAAGCATCTGTCTCACACTGTTATTTTGTGCCACTATGCTTAGAGTTTTATTCTTGTGCTTAAGTGTGTGTGTGTGTGTGTGTGTGTGTGTGTGTGTGTGTGTGTGTGTTTTAATGTTTTTGGCACAGTATTAAAAGACATGTAATTTCTAGAAACAGAGACATATTTATAGCAACAGGAAAGTAATTCAATCAAGCAAAAGGTCTAAGTTCAAGAAGGATAATGTTAGTATGTAAACCATGGTAATATTATCTTTAATACTAAATAAAATTATCAAATAATATCTTGCTTATGGTAAATATTGCACAAAACCTTAATGCCTTTTAATATAATTTTTTGGTTTAAAAATTTTATTGATTTCTGCAACACACTTAAAGTTGAAACTTATGCAAATTAGGTCTGAAATGGTTCCTGTAACCTGGTTTTAAAAGGTTTCACGATGAACAGTTTAACCAGGATCAGGTGAGGTCATCAAGAGTGAGGATAAAAAGACAGTCCTCCTAAAGCTTAGAAAGCAAGGATGTGGCATACTTAACCACAAAGACAATGTTTCTTAGTGTGTGATTGAAAGATCTTTCGTTTTGTACAACTTGTATTACCATGATTCAATGCTTTAACACAGTCTGCCACTTCATTGAAAAAAATATATATATTGTGCAAAAAGGAAAGCACATCTTCAACAGGAACATCAGTAAGATGGATTTGGATTTGGATTTTTGAAATCAAAGCAATAGAAGTGTTCTCATGTCAGATAGGTTCAGATTTCAGCTTGTATTTTTGACAGAAGCACATCAGACTCTATGTGGCAAAGATGAAAAAGAACATCTAGACTGTGATATTTTACCAACAAAAAATACAGCATTTTGATTCCAAACACAACCAGGTGAAGGTATCATTGCTGCAGAGACATTCTGTTTCAACAGGACGATGTCAGGGTTCATGTTACCTGAGTTAGAATGGAGTGGTTTTGTAGACAGTGCTTGACTGGCATGCCATATGAACTATATGACAGTACTATATGAACTGTGTCTTGTTGAGAAGAAAAGGAGAATCAGAACACAATATTCTGCAGCTCAAGTTTCATGCGAAGTGAGAATTCCATTTGCAAAAATATATAAGATTAATCCTAACCTACCTCGCAAATATTAAAATAAAAATGGAAATATAAAATGAACCGAAGCATAAGAAAGAATAAACAGACAGACAGAAAAAACAGAAACTTCCAATAAAGGATAAATATGTCTAAAATGGCATTAGCCCTCAAATAAATAAAAATAACAATTTCCAAATAAATTGCTAAATTAAAGATGTGACTTAGTTTTGGTCTCAAACATTTTGGAATGTGTTACAAAAAAATAAAATAAAATAAAATAATAACTATTATAAAATAGGTAGTGCCGGTCCTTAAATCTGATTGGCTGAACCATTTGTTCAGCCATGACATTATTGACAATAACACACATTGACTGCTTCACATTTGTATCAATTCATGATATACAATACATTATTTTTCCGATGTTTTATATTAACTGCATTCTGTAATTTGGTATTAGGTTGTCAGAGAAACCAGAAATCTGTTACACTGTGTCAGTGTTCACTGTAAAAACTGGACAAGATTACATAGTGAAAGACCAGTTTATTAGCGATTTTGCTTTTAATAAACGCATTTGTACTAACAAACCATTGTACTATGGTAAATAAATCACAAGAAAAAGTTGTAACTCTCTTGTGCCCTCTTATTGCTTTAGTAAAGCATTGTGTCATTCAAAACAGAAAATCTTTTCTTTTCTGGATTAGGTGTTATAAAAACATAAATCACAAAACTACGAAGTCACTTATCAGAAATTCTTTTGTTGCTTATTATGTATTTTTGAATATCAATGTAGTCCAGATTGCAACATTTCCATCGTATAAAATACCTTTGAATTTATTTAGTTAATTGAAACTAATAGAAGCTCAACTAAAGCTAAGGGGCAGATAATTAGTTCTGAAATCCTTGTGAAAGAACTTTACATTACTATTAACATTAATCTCAGCTCTAGATACTGAAGTTTTCTTATCTGCATCCAATTCCTTAAAGTACTTTAACCCCATTAGAACATTCAGTTTGGAGTTAATCTCCCAACAGTCATATTATGACCAGTAACATTATTAACAGACTGAATGCTAATGTGTTTCAGCTTTAAAAGCTGTATCATACTGCATGTTGATTAGCTCTGCTGAGGTGATTAATCATTACTATTACAATCTAATGAAAACTGTTCAATGAAAATATAGCGTAATAACCTGAGAGATGAGAAGTATGTGGTTATTACAGCCACTCTTCTGCATGACTGACACCAACAGACACATACACACACATACACAAATACAATTCCATTAAATGTGTCTATGATTACCATATCTTCAAATAGATGTTGGTTGCAAAAGAGATCAATTTTCTATAAGTTAAAGAAAGCTATTTATTTTGCAGATGTATGCAGTATGTACTGAATACAAAGTTGTCACAGCCAAGCTACAGTCATATTTCCTGCTTAATTTATTATAATAATAAAACTTTCTTAATGGCATTGGGACTTACAGGGATCTGTTGTCTATTATGATCATTCGGAGAGCACTGATTTTTATACAAAGCGAAGCTAAAGAAATATTTGCTTTTGTCAGTGTTTCATGAAATGTCCTACAATATTACTGTCTAATATGACTGTTACATTCTAAAAAAGAAGTTTACAATGTTCACATCAAATTACAAATCTGTAGGAAGCCTTTAATTTTTTTAACTTTCCAAACTTAACCAAGGAAAATTAGTGTTTACTATTTCTACTGTTTTACAATAAATAGTATTTTTAAGGATTCAAGGAAGTTTATTGTTATTAGCATTACATGTTCTACATGAAATGAAACAGAATTGTATATAACAGATTATAGAAACGTAATAAAATATACGTAAATAAATATTTTTTTTAATAGCAGGTGTTTTACTAAAGTTTTTATATAATTTCACACAGTATGAACACAAGATATGATTTCTTTTAAATTAACCTCATATTATTTTGTTCATAATGATCTACCCCTGCATTTCAGGCCTGGACATTTAAAATAAATAAATAAATGAATGCAGGTAGGGTGGTAAAGCATTAACCACTTTGTAATGATGTCATTCCTGAAGTTTTTGCTCCAAAGATACCAACCATTTAGTGTATTCTGTGTTATTTTGTCACACTACTAATGTAAGATGTAATTTTAAGATGTGCAGCAGTATAGGATTGTCGTTGAATTTCCATTTCACAATTCTCCACAGTTTTTATCATTGTGGACAGGTCTACAAACATGCCTTTCTATGCGTGCAGCATGTGGTTTTGCATTGTCTTATTTAGGGGTGAGCTGCAATATTCGCTGATTCGACGAATCGATTTGGAGAACC